>CATIWQ010116983.1:0-43460 GCA_949673415.1 Euphorbia schlechtendalii | reverse complement strand
GTATATATAAAATAGATGAAGTTGTATCGAATTCGTATTAGTTGTTTGGTTTGAAAACTCTGATTTGGAAGTTTCAGGAGTGTTTTTTGGGTGAAACGGGTTAGTAAATATAACTCATGGTTATACCATGAACCCCACCCTAATTTGGGAAAAATCGGATGTTTAGTGCTTAAAATCTGAGATTAATATTAATACCGAAAATTTAATATTGTTTTCCTTATTTTGTTATTTTATTGTAGATGGTTTAGTTATATTAAGATTTAATATATAATACTATTTAGTAATTTTTTTTGTTAGATATTAAGTCTAATACTAATTAGGATTTAATATTTAATACTATTTAGATATTAAGTTTATTCTAATTAGGAGTTTATTTTTTATTGCTTTCAAAATAATTGCTTATAAAAAGGCATAGATGCTCTAGATTTATTCAGTTTTTGTTTAATAATGAATTTTTGATTGAATAAGAAATATGTTTGTTATTTCTTTTTCTAAATTTTTTAGGAGTTTCGATTGCTAGAGTTTTTAAATGGGTCGATTTCTATTGATGTTGCAATGTTAATAGATTTCAATAACACTAGTTTTCCTCCATCGCGCGTATCAACTGATCTTAGTGTAGAAATATGATGTTCCGGTATGTTGCGGTATCAACGAGTCTCGACATTACTACTTTTCGGTATCTTGCTTGATCGATGGGATCTAGTATTGTCCACGCATTCCTTCCGTTGCATCAAAGTTGGACCCAGATCCGACCAAAATCCATTAGGTATGGAAATATAGGATCAATATCCTAACAAACGGATATGGACCCACGGATTTGGACTAAATCCCAGAGCCACGCTCATCCCTATCTTTGATCCAACATATTGGAAATACTGTTTTACCTTTATATAAATTTTCATTACATTAAATATATGTATTTTTCTTTTACATTTTTTATCTCGATAGTAGCACCTTCCAGAGCATTGTGTTGTATAGCCTTTTTGCCCATCTAATCTATATTATGTATATGTTACTCACAGGGATGACCTTAGCTTAAGGCGAACTAGGCCTTCGCCTAGGGCCTCATGAAAAAATGGTGAATAATAAGGTCCCCATTTATATTTTCAAGACTTGTCCAATTTTTAATAATTAATAAAGCCCCTTTTTTTTAATAAACCCAAGGGAGGGAAAAGAGCAACAATGGTGATTACTGAAGTTTTTCCGGTTTGCGTAGCCCGAAACTACATGGTCATATAACACAACGTCAACCCCCTTCCCCGTGTGTGTGTGTCTATATATATATAGAGTATTCATGGATCTCAAGGTGACATCAACAAAATTCAGTTAGAAGAAATTAAAAGGTACAATGTCACAAAAAACTTCATTGGACGCCCCCTACACTTTAAACACAAACCAACAAAATATAAATACTCAAAATGGACTTAGTAAATTCTCGGTTTGGTCCCGGAGAGAAAAGTTACCTCCATGATTGCGAAAAATACCATACCCCGTTGATGGCATTGTCACCAAGATGCCAAACATTCCCATTAGATGCCTCTACACACAATAACTCTTGGAGCAATGAAACAAGACATGATCCATTGAATTCACCTCCTCGCTAAACGGATATCTAAGAAACCATTAATTTTTAATTGTATTAACATTTAGTTTTAGTGTACATCTCTCTTATCACCTTGGTATCCTATGTACAAGACATTGTCAAAAAAAGGTGACATGTTATAAAGCACATGCATCAGATAAATCGCTACAAGAATTTGTATTTCTAGTGGGGAAAATTTAGTGGCACACTAAATTCGCCACTAAAAGTAGTAATTTAGTGGCATATACCACAAATAATAGCTTTTATTGACAAATTGTCATTTTGCCACGTATGAAACATTTTAGCAAAATTGAAGTTCGCCACTATTTATACTTATAGATGGAAAATATGGAATCGCCACCAAAGTCAAGTGGCAAAAATAGAACCTCGCCACTATTAATATTTTAAGAGGGAAACTACCTTATTGCCACTGAAATATAATAACTTATTCGACATTATTAATGAATTTTAAAATTCAAAGATTAAATAAAACTAAAATATGTAAGATTTACTCCATTTTCTTCCCTCACAATGTCAATTGCCCTCTCCTGCACCTATTCATGTGCCGGTGTACCTGCCCAGTCCGGTCCGAGTCAACTTCCACTAGTGCAGAAATGGTTTTTATGGACGGTTCGTTTGGGCTATTCCGGATGGTTATGAACCGTCCGCATAAGCCTCGACACGATTGGTCGAGCAGCAATACGGACGGTTTCGAACCGTCCGGAATAGAGTATTGCGGACGGTTCTTATAAGAACCGTCCGCAAAAGTTGTATTGCGGATGGTTATTATAACAGAACCGTCCGCAATGTAACTTTTTCGGATGGTTCTTATAACAGAACCGTCCGTAATACTCGTATTGCAGACTGTTTTCTCAATTGGTTTTTGATTATTGCGGACGGTTCTTATAAGAGGACCGTCGAAATTGATTTCCATTTTTGTAATAATTTTTAGTGGTTTCCATTTCTGTCGCTGAACTGTAAAAAACGTAAAATGTACAAATATATTTCTCAAAACTCCATTGCATTTCTCAAAATAAAAATGAAACAACAAATTTTTAATCGATCACAATTACATATACTTTGATACATTTAGTTCTTATCCTAATAACTCTTCAAAATTAAAACAAACTAACTATTCAATAGATAAGTCAACATATAAGAAGCGAAAATATCTAACACCTCATTTATCTCAGACTGCGTGAAACATCAGCTCCTTGCATAAGACTGCAAATAACAAATATGGTAAGTAAAGATCACATAATGTAATTTCTTAAATGTACTAACGTCAAATTAATGTCACTTATAATACGACAATAAATTTAAATTTCAAAATAAATATATTTAAGTTATTACCTTTGTCAAATATTCAGCATCACCGTTATTTTGAAGTATATCGTAGATGAATCGCATCACATAGTAACCGCACTCAATAGAGCCCGGTTGCTTTGCACACTAAAAAATCATATTAATTTTTTGAACAAAGTAACATATATCATGTTTAAAGATGTGATGAAAAGAGATAAAATAATCTTACCGATCCATGTATATACTTGAACGATGTTGATCTTGCACTCAATTTCGTCTTACCTTCTAGACTTATTAAGCACACGATCAATGCTCTACATGAACAAGTTAATAAATCATTACTTGTGAGAATTTAGAACAAAAAAATGTGCAAAAATAATTTGAGGAAAATGTAAAGTACGTAACTGATCCAAAAAAGGCTTAATGACAAGACTATTTGCCAGTTTGGTGCGTGAAAGGGGATCATATATGTAAACTTCTCGCCTAGGTATACAAATGATCATAAGAATCCAATGATCCCTATATAATTGTTTTATGAAAAATCATTACAATTTTATAGTATAACTTAGTGTGAATATTGATATTGAAAAGGAATTTTTTACCTTTCATTGTATGACAAGAGAATGAACCGCTTTGATAAATTTAAACACTTCGATAATGTTGTTCCAAGGTATTTCAAGGATTCTTCTTTTTCTCTGCCCTCCCACATCGATTGAGATACCAAAGTGGGATTTAAAACTCCAGATTTATGCTTGTATCGATCCATGGTCATCAATCCACTGAAAAAATATACGAAAAACAACTTAAAGTAAATTAAAGGCAAGCAAAATGGCAAAGAAATATATATTAACCAAATTCAAACACATTAAACTGAAACATGCATATATACTTACTGCAAATAGATCTCAATAACAGGTACATCGAGCTTATTTCCAGTAAGCATCTCATTTATTGCAACTTGATTTATCACAATTCCCCCTAAAGAATTTTCAGGATGGATTAATATATGATTGGGATCTGGAAGAATAATTTGGTCGGATTGGTTCCTCAACCGCATAATATCTTGCAATGTTTTACATTTAAAAGAGAGCCGCTCCTTTCGATTATTGGGATTTGGATTTTGCGGGATGTTCTTTGATGAACCGTGGAACGAAGAAATTGTCTTCCCACCCTGCATAAATATTTTACACTGTTAACAATCATAAATGCTAAATTAAACAAATAGATGACAGTTTGAGTTACTAACTTCTTTAGGAATCATAAGACCCCTTGCCCATTGCACAAAAGACGATGCTGCTCCCAATATTGTATCAAATTCATCAGTTGGCATGGGAAGTGCGTAATCATTGTACATCGCCACAACATCATCTATACATATGCCCACATTTCCGGGTGAAACTAGAGTTTCGTTAACAATATCCTTTTCAGGATATACAACCCTGGAAGCAACTTTCACCATATCATTATTAATAATTAAAAATAAGTTGCACTTTGAGGGTCCCTATGAAATGAGAGAACTATAATTATTTTGAAAGTATAGTTATCGTATTTTCTCTCATGTGAATTCTGTATAGATGACAACGGTAAAAAAATGTTCTCAAATGAATTTAATTATTTACCATTAAGTCTGTAAGATGATCGACACTTCTTGAATGAGTTCCCCCTCTTGTAGCCGCATATAAGTCAACTTGGGAATTCACCGGGCTAAAAACACCAAAACTCTCTTTAAATGCTCTTAGTTCCTACAAACGAAATGTTCGTGTATAAACATGTTAGTCGATGTTTAATGTAAATATCATACAAACATCAGTAAATAATTTCAATTCATTGTCTACCTCTTGAACTTCTACTTTCACACGCCTGTTGATTATCTCTTCAATATGTGCTAAATCCGATACATCTCTAGTACGACGAGCAGATTGTCCAAAAACTTTTGAATAACCGGTGTGGGAGCCAATCCCAAGTGAATGACCGGGATGTTCTTTTCTATTCAACACTTCATTCAAGAAAGCGTTAGGTCCAGTTGGGAAGAACTCCCTGCTCTTAGCCTTCCCATGCAAGTCAATCTACATTTCATAAGCAAGTCATATTATAATTGATCTTGTATGTTAATAAAGTAGACAATCCATTTTGGTACTCACAATTTTGTTCTGCACGACTCTTATTTCTTCCGAGGGAATCACCCTTCTTCCCTCACCATCGAGTAAACTTCTTCCGAGCACGTAGTTTGCGCTGCTTAGCTCAGCTGAAGAAGTAGAATTATGGTCGATTCCCATCACTATGCTATAAGCACCTTCTTTAGCCCATTCTTGTTGACTTTATGTATAAGACCTTGAACCCATTCGATGGTAGTTTGTGTCATGGCTTTTACTCTCCATTGCCTTCCTACATTTCTCCTACAGAATTATCACATGTTAGTATAACACATTTAAAAGTGGGTAAATAGTAAGTATTAATATATGATTTACCTAGTGTTATTCTGTGGAGACATGTTCTACAAATAAGTCCAATTCTTCCCTTGTACATTTCCCCGCTTCATATGGCAATTGGCGCCCTTTTGCTCTTGATGTTGCTCTTGTTTGCGCTGCTACTTTAATTGAACTTAAAAAATCTGATATGATGGAACTTGTATTTAGTATTATAATTTTGAATCTTTATGATAGTGTTCTCCATAAAGTAAGAAATGAGGACACTGCTCCAAAGTCACGACTAAGCTAAAGTCTTTGCATATGACCACATCTCTAACTAGAACTGCTTTCTTGGAAGAACAACTTTTTCGTTTTAAGATGTCTACTTTTAAAAATGTTGGTGAAAATAGTGATGATTTTCAAAAGCTGATTGTAGATCATGAAAATACAGCTGAAAATATATTAGATGATACACAAGCAGTTCTCTTACTTAATTCAATTCTAGATGCTTACAAGAATGTTAATAATGCTCTAAAATATGAAAAGATAACTCTCGAAGTTAATGACATTGTGGATTCACTCAGAATTAGAGAACTGAAAATCAAAGGCAATTCACAAGGTACTTTATCTAACTCCTCTACTGATGTGTTGTATATCAAACAAAAAATAAAGGTAAAAGAAATGGCATGATAATGGGCATAAGAAATCTAATGAAAATATCTTTGGAAACAGGAAAGATTGGAATAGGATTAAAATGTTTACTAATAATACACGTCACTATTGTAAAGAAAAAGGCCACATTAGAAAATACTGCAAAAAAGACTTTTAAAATTGATACTTGCAACAATAAAGGTGGAATTGTTAATACCTCCACTAACATTGATATTAAAACTTAACTATAAGTAATACAAAAAATGAGCTTGATTAGATTCTAAACTCAAGATGTACTTATCATATATCTCCCGATCTTGATTGGTTCATTGAATTTAAAGAAGTTAAAGGATGTCAAGTTCTAATGGGAAATAATACTACCCATTTTGGTAAAGTAGTAGGCTTTATTAAAAAGAAAATGTGGAACAATAGAATTGTTTTTTGAAAAAAAAAACATAAGATATATCCCTAACATCAAACAAATCTTTATTTTTTAAGCTATCTTGATAATCTTGGCTTCAATTGTTGTATTGTTAATGGTGAAATTCTAATTAGCGAGGAAAATGTATGTATCATAAAAGTTGTCTTGAATAATGGGTTATATGTTTCAATAAGCTCTGTTATCTTTGAAAGTTATGGTGTTTTGACTAAATTTGACAGTATGACTTTGTTGCACAAATGAATGGATCACATTAGACAAAAAGGGCTAATTATACTAAACTAGAAAGGTAACCTTTGTGAACGGCGGTCTTTAAGAAGATCGGGGATTATGACGCACGGGGCTTGAAGATACCCTTTTTACTTGGTGTGATTGTAGAAAACATTTACGTTTTTATAATTTCTCACAAAAGATGTTATACTTATCTATTTATGCAAAATATGTGTTATATTTATAAATAATGCACGAAATTAAATATAAGAAAAGTCATATTTTCCTTGTAAGTTTAAATGATTATAAAACAAAGTTAATAACTCATTTTATACAAATAGAGTCGCCACCTGTTTTAGCTTCACCAGGAATTGTGGTATACAATTCCAAAGTGGGATTTTTATAGCGAAAAGAAAGAGATTATGTGTTCGGACATGATAACTACTATGTTTAGACATAATGTGTGCCTTAGAGGCATTTTGGGCCATAAGTCTTTTATTAGTTATCATGTACAAACCTTTTTTAGTTTTTTATTATTATAAATAAAAGGTATATTTGTTTTATATCAATGAATGTTTTATTTTTTGTTAGTATGATATGTATATTTAGATATATGCAATCATTGATATATCTTTACAAATTTCAAGACATTCCTGTATTGTGAGAGTGCAAGGACATAATGCGAGCTATGTGGGTTGAGAACTACTCACACATGTAATTATAGATAGTCAAAATGTCCCTTCAGAGTTTCATTATGATTGGACATCAATGAAGAGGACAGACTAGCATGCATAGACTCACTTCTTGGATCGAGTTAGAAAGCCCATTTAATCGTCTGAAGTCATCAGGTTCCATAACAGTATAGAAAAACAAGCTTAACAATTCCTGGATGGGAAGCCAAGACTAGGTAAATCTCTAGCGGCTCTCTATACTTCGGGATCCTATGAGGTCACACACATAGGGACCTTCAATTGGACTAAGGTAAGAACTTAATAGACTAGGTCTACACTAAGAATAAGTGGAAGTCAAAACAATTATGGTTAAACCATAAAATAGTTAGACTAGTGTATTATTTTGAAAGAGGGAATAGGGACAGACATGCCAAAGTATATAGCAAGGATTTTAACCCATTACAAGTAGGCCCCATAAACATAGACTATTCTCAAGAGGGCCTACGTGGTTGCCATGCGAGCACTACACGTGCTTGTGGGCCACAAGTCAAGTCCGCAAGGGCTTTCCTTGTGCACACTAGTTGACCCGCTTGGGGCAGGAGCTCTGCACAACAACCCGCATGTGGGATGGGGATTTTCCCAATCCCAAATTGTTATTTTAGGTAGCGTACATACTCTCCTCTCCCTATATAAAGGAGCCTTCCCCCTCTCTTTCAACGCACTTCAGCTCAGCCTTTTCTCTGAGTTTTGACTTATCTTACGAAATATTTTGAGATCCTCCCACAAAAGCTCAACAAATAATTTTCAAGAATTCTTAGAAGGCTTATTCAATATTCAGAAAGAGTCTTTGCAGTTATTTTTAGGTTTATTTTCGAGTGGTATAGTAAACTCCTATTAATCGATGAGTTCTTACTTTCGAGGAACATTTTGGTCGATGAGGTTCGTGTAGACTATTCATAGGGGAAGCTGGTGTTAATGGGACTCCATTGGATTGCTCTAAAGGGATCACTCTACCGTAGCTAAGGGATGACACATATCAACTTGCAATGCTCTAACTTATATACCATGTCTCTTTTATAAGTGCTTTTATACCTGTTTTTATCTGTCATTTTTTAGCTAGGGTTATATCAATCATGGCATGCATATGAGTTCCTTTTAGGTTAATTTTAAGTTTTGAAACTCCATCTTATTAGTTAGCATGTTCATTACTTGCCTAGATTAACCACATGTGGTATCAGAGCCCGCCTTATGCTATAAATGATTGATTATAATATGTTAAATATAAATTTCTATGAATTGATTTATTTATGTTATGATGACTTAGGTTTCAATTATTTTATAAAATTTTGTGATAACTAAATTAATGTTTTTGCTCAAACTTAGTCGAGGTGATTATCACTAATTAACAATGTTTTCTTCCATGTGTAAATGCTTTGATTCGAGTATCATACCGTACTTTACTCAGTTAAAAGATTGATATATTTACTTCATAATGGTTAATGGTATAAAGAATTGAAGTGCCCTTGGTTATTCGACTAAGATTTGACTTGTTTGCTCTATCACTTTGAGGAGGCATCAACTACTTGGAAATTTCCATCGATATTATGTTAAAATTATTAATGGAATTTTATAACTTAGTCAATTTCTAGTATGGGTATTGGATTCTGCATATGGTTTTACAATGGCAAGTTTAAGTTGTTAAATAAAACTTATGGACATAGGTGTGAAAACTTAAACATGGATCTTGTTTTGGTTTGCATGCTATGTGGAGTCTTGGCATAATGGAATGATTATGATATCAATCTAAGCATGATCCCTTAGGCTGTTAATTCCTTATATCATGGAATTATAGTTATCATAATTATATCCATCATTAAGTTCTAGAGTAAGGTGAGATAGGTAGCACCAACAAAATTCCTATAAAACATTAAGGCAATACATAGTCTTCCAATCATAAGACTATGAAAAATAACTTATTATCGGACGTAAGAACATGTTCAACATTCTTTCTCTAAACATGTGTTTTATCATGAAACTAGATGGGGTTAAGCCTTAATCGACCTAGTTAGTTATCCATGTTATTGGAGCTAACGCTAGGTCGAAGACATATTTGAGGAGTCATACAATTGAGTATGCACGTATCAAGAAATAAAGATTAAATAGATTAGTAATTGCACAAGTTACAAATGGATGGGTTCCAACAAAGATTTTTTAATGTGGTTTGACCTGCTATAGTGGGGTTGCATCAAATGTGTTGTGTATGCTACCTACTAAGGAGAATGGCTAGACCATGTTTCTTGAATTTAATAGAAAGGGCTATTTGAATGTTGATTACAATAGTAGGAAAATGTGTTTAATTGAAGACATTATATTAAATGCATGTACATATATTAATGTCTAAACATATTTTTTTATATATCTAGGTTGAAAATGAACACTAATGAATATACTAGTATTGATACCCATTCACTTGATAATTTTAAATATGTTGTTTACAGCTTCAAAAAGTGGTTTGATACTGTGAGAAAGTTTCTTCAAAAATTTTATTTGGACTATAATTTAGATGATCCTAGTCCTAAACACCCTTGTACAAAAGCATTTGCTTGTAAAGTAAATGACTATGAGACGGTTAAAAGGAACTATGAATTTGTTGGAAAACTTATGGTAGACAACTTGCTCTCAAAGTACAAATATGTGTACCAATATATGGACTCGAAGTCTATGATCTTTCATCTTAATCAAGTGGAAGAACTTGAAAGCATATTATTTTACGGTAGGATGTTGGGAGACACCTCTGTAGTAGAGTTTTTCATGTATATACATGATAACTTAGAGCAGGTTAGGGAGCTTAGATTGATTTATATTGAAGAATCTTTGAGAGAAATGGTATTGAGGGGTTTACCCAATAAATACGACTCATTGAAAGATATGCTTGATGAGCATGTGCCAAATTGAACATTAACTTAGCTCATGGACTTGCTAGAAGTATTTGAATTTGAGTTTAGAAACAAATCCAAAGATCAAGTAGCTACAGAGGACCTTAATTGAAGAAACTTAAAGTTTTAAAGGTCAAGAGGAAACTCATGAAGTTCGTAGAATGGAAGAGAAATGTTAGAGATGAGGTTTCTTATGAAACAAACTCATGAGATGAGGAGAGCCAAGGCTCTAACTTTTAATAGGTATGCTCATGTTAAAGAGTTTCTCTACAGTTTCTTATGATTCTACATGGCTATTGGATATTTGTTATGGTACTCATATCTGTAATTCTATGCAAGGGTTTCAAAATCATAGAAGGCTTGCAAAGAGGGAAATTAACCCATAAGTTGGAAATGGAGCACGGGTGGTTGTAACAAATGTAGGGACATATAGCCTTCATTTTCTTAGTAGCTTAGTTTTAATTTTGAACAATTGTTTTTATTTTCATGTACTACTAAAATTATTATTTTGTCCTGTGTTTAGCAACAGAAGGATTTGTAATTTTATTTTGGATAATTATAGTCAAATTCGTTACAATGATATTCATTATGCTTCTGGAATTAGTTTTAATGGAATTTATGTTCTCGATACTAAAACTGAAATTCTAAATATGAATATTGCTAAGAAAACAAAATTAGATAATGAAAAATCTTCATACTTGTGTTAATGTCATTTAGGGCATATAAACAAACCCCACTTTACTAAGTTACATAGATGTGGTGACTTGGCCTCAATGGAATGAGAATCATGTGGAGCATGCGAACATTGTTTAATGGGTAAAATGACAAAGATACCTCTCAGAGGAAATGGTCTGCGTGTAACAAGAACTTGGGAAATAATACATTCAAATGTATGTGGTCCAATAAGTGTAAAAGCACTTGGAGGTTTCGTATACTTCATAACCTTTATCCATGACTTCTAATGATATGGTTATTTGTACCTTATGAAGAGCAAGTGTGAGCATGGGATTTTGTACCAGCTTGCGCGTTCGATGATTGCGGGATTTAATCCTTGAATCACATAAGCTTCGATTATCCAGCAATCTTCAAAATAAGAGCTCTTCTCATCACCAAATTATATTTCACGGCTTAAATAAATATTCAAGACCATAAAAATATTTGAAAGTATTAAAATAAATATTTTAAGGACTTGAATAAATATTTTTAAGGACTTGGAAAAACTAGGCTTCAGAATAAATAAATTAATTAAAGAGTTTTGATTTATTAATTAATAAAATAAATAATAAAATCGAGGTTGACTAGCTTCACCAGCACTGCTAACGAAGCTAGGCTTGGCTTTGTCGCCAAATCCGAAAAAATCTGCTATAAATAAGTAGGGGAATATTCAATGAAAGAGGACAAAAAGTTTTAGCAAAAAACAAAATATTTCTTTTCACCTTTCAATTTATTTTTGGATTAAAAACATCTTTTGATTCCGAATTTAATTTTTTAAAATCAGAGTTCTTTTAAATCACAACAACTAAAAAACAAACGAGGAATGCTCTCGAAGATTAAGCGGATTCTTCGAAGTGGATTCGTGCCGAAAGGGTAAGCGACTGAGTTCCTAGAGTTTCTTCTTCTTGTGATTTATTTGCTTTTCTTCAATTCTATGTGTTGATCTATGAATTATTTTATGATTTTATTATTTACTTTCTGTTTCTATTAAATTGCTCATTTTATTTAATTATATTTATTTATTTTATTATGTTAATGTTTTCCTCCTTTCCTTTCTTTTTGATTTATTCAATCATGGAAGTTCTCCAACATTCATGTTAGAATACCCACATGAAGTGAATAAAAAAATTATTCGTGGATAATATACCTCACACTTTTACCATGCGATCATTTTCACTAATTAAAAATGAGCAACGTACGTATTTACAAAAAGAATTGTTTTTCTCCTAAAAATAAGAATATTCGATCTTCGACATCTTAATTAGCCCACACTGGCCTCGCTAAAATCAAATCGTGCATATGTGTAAATATTCATGTTGTGGTATATCCCATGTGCTAATCTTTGTGGATGCATGTACATTAGGTTAGATTTATGCCTAGAATTTTATTTTCCTTCAGGTATTGCAATTATTTTTCAAAGGAAATTTTATTAATAGATTAGACGGGTGGTTGCATCTCCAGAGATTTTGTAATTTGTAATTTTATTTTCCCGCATTTATTTACTGCTTTATGTATGGATTTACTGCTTTCCACATGCCCATTAAATCATACTTTATAAACACGAAAAAGACATAAGTTTGAATATGCACAATCAAAAAACACGGTTTTTTGTAGATATAATTTAATGGGATCCAATAAGAAGTAAGCAACTTATCCCAAACCCGAATCTCTATATCTTAGTGGGCTGTCCCCCGGACATTAAGCCTCACATGACTTTAATTCCTGGAAGAGCTTATCTAGGTGGCAACTCTACACTACGAGATAGCGATTTCGAGTTTTCACCGATCTTAATCGATTTCCTTTTCTCTTTTAAACCTTTCGGGTCCTCAACCTTGTATTTTATTTTCATAAAAACACCCCGATGGACCACACCTCTCATTTAGTGCGTTCTTGACCCATCGCTTCCGTGTCTTCCGCTCATAGTGGTGACTTTGTTGGGGACTTTTTCTTAAACTTCTTTTTCAAAAAGGTTTTAGATCTTAGATAAGTGCCTAAAATTGTTAATCACATTATTCCATGTTTTGTTAATTATGAAATATTCATCGCATTGCAATAAAAGGGATTAACTCATAAGTCTAAGTTACCCTATTTCCATGAAGCTCTCTCTTGTACTCATCTTCCTCCCTAAGAAAAGATAGTACTTGAGCGAGTGGAACACTTTTTGCCATACCACATGTACCTCCCTTGTTAGATTCTATTTTGGGAGAGGCTTGGAGTGTATTTTAGTACAACAAGAACCTTCTACATCAACACACCAAAAGCATAGCTCATGTAGATAAGCCATAGGCATTTTCCCTTGGGTGTTAACCTACAAACAATCATGCATTATATTTTTCATATAGATGCACTCCTTAGTATTCCCGTGGTACAAAGATGAACCAAACATAGGATAGAGACTAGCCAAAAACCCTACGTATGGGAGTTGTATGGTTCGAAGTTGGACGTTGCATTCTATGTGATATGTGTTTACTGCTTTTGATTCATCATGCATTGTACAAATGTGCCATGCTAACCACGAATCTTAGTATAGACACTTGAAACACACTCACTCATGATATTAAAACAATGAAAAACGGACATAACATGTTCTCATAATTATGATGCAAATTCAATGTCACTCATACTTAAGATTAGTTGACACCTGAAATCGTGTCACCTTAGGATAATATGAAACCAACTAGAATCATGAAACATTATTTACCCCTTTTAGCGTGATGTCCACCCAACGTCCGACTCTTAGCCCGTTTTGGCAAAATATACCTTTATACCCAAATTTTTGTGCAATGCCCAACTTGGCATCCAATACTTAACCCACACGGGGTAATTACACATCCCAAATAGCCCAAATGGGGTAAGCACGAACCCAAGCTATATTTTCTCCACATCATGTGATATCCCTGTTGATATCCAAACTCAAGCCCACACGGGCGAACTCATTTCAAAAACTCTACCTTACCAATATTCAAGGTGTACTACACACCTAAACAATTAGCCTGCAAGGGGTAATGATCCATGCATCATCGCATACCTTTTATTAATTGATGACCACACCGTTATCCGAATTTCCACCCTAATTGGGTAAAATAACCAAAACATTCATTTAATGGCTACATACATTAATTATTTTCATGCTCTTTAAATTTTATGCGATTTCATCAAGGTATGTCTCACTACTTACCCGAAATCAATCGAACCTTTTCATTTCATGAGATCTAGTCATCCTATTTATAATAAATCATTCCTGTTAAGCTATCACATGGTAAATGCATAGATCTCAATTCCACCCTGGGGGTTAGACCTTCATTTCCACATTCTATAAATGGCTAACCTAGTTTATTTCAAATGGATTGATAAACATGCTACTTATCTCGCATCATGGCATGTTAACCCTTTGTGTATGCAGCCATAATATTAACTCTCATGTATCTGACATAATGATCTTCCTGTGTACCTTAGCTAGGATAAAGGTTATTCACTAGAAGGCTTGGAAAAGGCTCACTCACTACTTACTTTGCATTTCTCTGATCGTGGGCACTTTGGAGGGGGTTTTGTACATCGATTCCTGTAAAGACTCGGGTTCAGAATCAGGCCAGCACATTCCATTTAGTTTCAATCAAACAGATAGCATGGTAAACTTGCAAGAAGAAAATGTGGGGGATGAATAGAATCTTCTGGTAGGATAGAATCCGTAAGCAAATCAATTGTTGATGAGTTTCAAGATTGTAATTTCTCTAAACACCTTTGTGAATAGTGATCAGTTGGCGTTAGGCATTAGTTATCATGGTAGACCCAGCCAGCTCAAAGAGAGGGCTAATGATGTGATATCCAATATGGATATCACTCTTAATGTTGGTGGTTTACCTATACCTATGGGACCTTCTCCTTCTACTGCAGTGTTCCCGGTCCAAAATAATGTTGTTACCACCTATTATTAGTTTGTGGCACTGTTTTAAAAGGCAGCCGCTTAGGCAGCGCCTAGGCGGGGATTTTTGGAACATCACCCCAATTTTATATAATCAGGTGGTCAAGGCAGAAAGTGTCTCGAAAACTCAGAAAAGTGTCGCCAAAGACCAGAAAAGAGTCTTCAAAATCTAGAAAAGTGTTTCCAAGCCTAAAAATGTATCGTCAAAACCTAGATAAATGTTGCTACATGAATTCTTAATTTTATTATATAAAAATTAATGTGTTAGTAAAATTTATCATTTTAATTCATTAATAAATATTAAATAATTTAAAATATTAATCCTCGATTAATCCCCTCTTAGGCCCCTCGAGGCACCAACCGCCCGACTAGCGCCTAGCGCCTTTTAAAACATTGGTTTGTGGTAGGGCAAGGGTAGTAACAATTTGGTTAGCCTGAGTATAACTTCGTAAGAACTTCCCAATTGCAGGTCAAATGTCAATTCTTCTCGGGGCAGCCGGGTCAGTTAGTTTTTGCACCAAGGGTAGTGGTGCCGATAGATTTCAGGCCTTTTTCCAACTATATCCCGTTCGTTCAGGGTTTTCAAGGGGTAGCTCAATTGTCGGTTCCGAGTTGAATTCGCCAATATCTTCATAATTTCAACGCACACCTTCTCAGATGTTTCAAGGCTAGGGGCATTATGGTCAGGGAAGTCAATAGGATTTCTTTTTAGGAGTTGGACAGAATGTTCTCTTGCAATTGGGGATGGCAGTTTTATGGCAGCAGTTCTTGGCCACCTATGGTGGTTATCTCACATAAGGATAGATGAATATGTTCCCTGCATAGTCAGCAATCAAGGATGAGGATATGTTACTGCCGAACTTCGCATTACTACAAATCAAGAATTATGTGGGCACTATAAACCCCTGTGCCCATCTAGCGCACCATCAGAATATGATGAGGGCCTTGAAAGTAAATGATCAAATGATGACCAAGCTCTTCATCGTCTCCCTTGGCAGTCCTAGTAATGAGTGGTACTACCACCTTCCCATTGATATAGCCTATGATTGGAATCATCTCTCCTAAGCCATGATCGAGCATTATGGCTTTAACACATTGATGATCACCACAATGCAAAACCATGAGGCAGTAAGGCAGAAACATGGTGAGAACTTCAAGTCTTATTTTGAGCACTGGATGGCCACATTTGAGTTGGTCGAAGATGATAGTGAAGCTTCTGGATGGCGCATTATCGTCTTATAGAAGCAAGCTTGGATTGGAATCCTTTAACAGTTACCAAAAGGTATTCATCAAGGCTGAGAAGATAGAGCGTTATGATGCTATGGAGGAAGTGACATGGTAGACAGCTAGCAAGACTTGGTACAAGAAAAATGAGTCTAACCGCATGTAAGTTAAGATAAAGTAGCTTACGGTTTAGTTGGTTTAAGTAGAAAGTGTAGTTGTTGTCCGAATGTCTAAGGAGGAATACAACAGTATTTCCCCCTACATGGCCAACCTTGGTTTTCTATTCACCAAGATTCGGGAGCTCAAATAGATGGAGAACTTAAAGAAGTACACTCCTCCAAGGCCCGAGGATAAGAATAGCTTCTGCTCTTATCATGTCACTATGGGGTATCGAATAAACAACTGTAAGGAGTTGTTAAAGATCATTAAAAAAAATTGTAGGATGATAAGATCATTCACAAGCCGGCTCTTAAGCCTAGCAAAAAGACGAACCCTTTACCAAACTTTGAGGTAAAGGTAAGAATGATCAGCTCCGAAATGGAGGAAAGAAGGGTGCTGAAATGCATGTTCGAGAGCTTAGGGGAGTTTGTGATTGTGGTCAGGATGGGGATTGATCTGGACCGTACTTTGAAGATGATGGAAGAATGATCGGGTCTCCATGGATTTGAAGGTGAAATTGAAAGTTTTGCAGTTAACCTAGCTAGAATGTTGATTATTACCGATAAGAAACTTACATTGCCTTGCTTAGGGAGGGTTTCCTCAGAGGAAGCAACACCTAGTGAGAACTAGGAGTATATAATAGTGATTGGGTCAGGAATGGACCAAGATGTAGTTATGGATACGCTCGAGGCGCAATCAAGAAATTGGGAGAATGTGCACCGAGAAGAAATTTCAAATATCAGCTTCAATTTGGTTGGTATATTTATTTTTTTGTGGGAATGATGTACCGTCTTCCCACATCTTCAACTTCTACACTTTGTACCAGGAGCAGGGCCTTTCACCAATAATGATAGTGACACTATCTCCTTGTTCTCTAGCGAGGGTAGCAAGCCAATGGTATGAAATGCAGTTTGAGCAGGTTAAGAGCACTAAGAACAACATCACTATAGAGTTCCAGTCGGAATTTTCATTCATTGAACGACACAGGTAATGCATGTAAGATCTATTTGCATGCAAACAAGGGGATGATGAAGCATTCATGAGAAATTTTCAATGATGGATGCTCATTTATGTAGCGATGTCAACAAGGCTGACCAAACAAGCTGGTGCTTGATTGATGATAGAAGGGCCCGCAGTTGGTACCACAATCATTTGTCTAGATTAATATCCCATCGTTTGATGAACTATCTTATAATGCCTACCATCGCGATAGAGAATGTTTCATAGGGGCTCGTAATGTTCTGGCAGTGAGGTCAGGGATACCCTCCAATTCGATCTTCGAGATGCTATCAAGTTCCAATTCAAAGGTGAATGCGTTAACTAACGATGGGCAAGATATGGAGGTGGATCCGTTGGTTGATATATTCTCGATGGAGAGGATAGAAGACCGAGGGGATGTAATGGAGGTAGACTCCGAGAAGTTGCCAGAACGGGTGCCTATTGACCTTGATGCTTATGTTTTGAAGTTCAAGAGGAAGAAGAAATAAGATGATGGGGTCTCAGTGGAAGGCGAGACTATTATTTTCGAAAAGAAATCAATCAACCAACACGCCCGCCAACTAAAAGGGTCCAGGGTCAAATCAGAAGATGGGTATGACCAATTCCCATGGGTAACTCCTAACGAGATGAGAGTGATTGAAGAAGGGGTGTTGAGGGTCACCCAAAGCAGAAGAGTCTTTTGAAGGGTGAATGCTATAAAGCTCAACAACTCTGCTCCCAAAGGGATCGCCTGGGATAAGCCTAAACCACCACTCCCTCCAAAAGTGGATGAAGATGCCTTGGATGTGGACCCCTAGTGAACCAGATTAAGGGGACTCAAGAAAAGTATAATATTTGGAAGTTGCTTGAGATTTCTCAATGGCACAAGATGGTAAAGAGGCTAAGGGAGATACTCGAAACACTCAATCCCTTAGTGGTTGAGATGTGCACTGCAATCGGGGATGGAATCACACCCCACAAGTTGCTGGCCATAATGTTTGATTAGTCAGAGTTAGTGCCAAAGCTCAGAGCACATAATAGAGAACTCTTCATCAAAGTGCAAATTTTTGACTGGGCAACTCCATGTGTAATGGTTGATGTTGGATTAGCTTTAAACCTATACCTACTGAGAGTCCTACCCCACTTAGAGCTGAAAGAAGATATGCTAGAAAAGTTTGACATTATGATTCGGGCTTTTGACGACTCAAAGAGGAGTGTAGTCTGGACTTTCTAAGAAGAAGTGACTATAGGAGGGGTAGCTTCCAAAGTCAAGTTTACGGTGCTAGACATTCTAGTAACCTATTCTCTACTACTAGGTTGGCCATGGATTCACGCTTTGGGTGTAGTCTCATCTACCCTGCATAAGAAAATCAAGCTCATTCATAATGGGAAACCAATAACCATTGAGGCGGATGAGGAGTCCATCATGGCAGTCACAACATTCGAAAAAAAGGAAGCGCAAAGGCTCAAGGTGGCAGCGACTACGGAGGAGAGGAAGAAAGAGCGCAAAACTCTAAAAGGATACCGTTATTTCCCCAGTAGTTTGAAGACTTTAATGAAAAAGCAAGGCTTCATCCTAAGTAAAGGACTAGGCAAAACCATCAGGGAATCATTAAGGCCATTGATCTTGTTCTAGTCACCCTAGAACTGGTAAGATGTACAAAAACAAGATACCATTGTTTTACAACATGGTAAGCGTCTGTGAAGCCGACGGGAATAAAGCATATTTGGGGAGAACCTGAGCAGTTATTCTGAATGAGGAGAAGGCCAAAGGGTTTGAAATTTTCAATGATGTATCCAACTTCGTGGTTGGTAGAGGAACCCCTGCTACTTGAGGAGAAATCAATTCTTATTATGGAAAAGACAAAAGATGAGAGTGACCATTCAAGCATCCAGTCTGAACTCGAGGAAGAGGAGGAGTTGAGGATGCCATCGCTGCATTCACAAAGGCCATAGCCAAACTGATGAAGTAAAAAGGTCATACCTGAGACCAAGCTATATGTGATATAGTCAAACTCTCGGGAGAGAAGCTAGTTCAGGCCACACTAAAGGAAAATGTGGTTCCCAATGCACCTGTGCCAATCATGACAACCCAAGACTCTCCGCATGTGGAGGAAGAAAATGATGATGTAATTCTAAACATTTCTAATGTTTTTGACATAAACAATTATGCTTATGAGGCTTATTTAGTGAAATCCAACGAGTTTGCTTATTTGTTTGATGTTTTGCTAGTTGACACCATGCATTCAATGATCATATACATAACATCTTTAACATTCATGACACATCAAATTCGAAAAATTCACCTATAAATAGTAGGGGAATTTTCAGTGGAAGAGGACAGAAAATTTTAGTAAAAAATAGACGAAATTGCTCTGACTTTTCAACAGTCATATTTCTTTTTTCACCTTTTAATTTATTTTCAGATTAAAAACGCATTTTGATTTCGAATTTATTTTTTTAAAAATCAAAGTTCTTTTAAATCACAAAAACTAAAAAAAGAACGAGGAACTCTCCTGGAGATCAAGCGGATTCGTCGAAGTGGATTCTCGCCGTCTCTGAGTTCCTTGAGTTGCTTCGTCTCATGATTTATTTGTTTTTCTTCAATTCTACTTGTTGACCTAGCAATTATTTAATGATTTTATTATTTAATATTTGTTTCTATTAAAATTTTCATTTTATTTAATTGTATTTATTTATTTTATTATGTAAATGTTCTTCCTCATTTCCTTTCTTTTTAATTTATTCAATTATGAAGATTCTCCAACATTCATGTTAGAATAACCCCATGAAGGGAATAAAAAAATTATTCCTTGATAACATACCTCACACTTTTACCATGCGATCATTTTCACTAATTAAAAATGAGTAACCTACATGTTTATAAAATGAATTGTTTTTCTCCTAAAAATAAGAATCTTCAATCTTCGATATTTTAATTAGACCACACGGGCCTCGCCAAAATAAAATCGTGCATATGTGTGAATATTCATGCTGTGGTATATCCCAGTGCTAACCTTTATGGATGAATATACATTAGGTTAGATGTATGGCTAGGATTTTATTTTACTTTCGGTATTGCAATTATCTTTCAAAGGAAATGTAATTAATAGATTAGGAGGGTAGTTGCATCCCCCGAGGTTTTGTAATTTGAAATTTTATTTTCCCGGATTTATTTACTACTTTATGTGTGGATTTACTACTTTCCGCATGCGTAATAAATCATACTTTATAAACACGAAATTGATATAAGTTTGAATATGCACAATTAAGAAACGCTGTTTTCTATAGATGTAATTTAATATGATCAAATAAGAAGTAAGCAACTTATCCCAAACTCGAATCTGTATGTCCTAGTGGGTCATCTCCTGGATGTTAAGCCTCATAGGACTTTAATTCTTGGAAGAGCTTATCTAGGTGGCGATTCTACATTACGAGATATCAATTCGGGTTTTCACCAATCTTAATCGATTTCATTTTCTCTTTTAAAACCTTTCGGGTCCCCAACCTGATATTTTATTTTCACAAAAATGCCCCAGTTGACCGCGCCTGTCATATAGCACGCTCTCGGCTCATCACTTCCGTGTCGGCCGCTCATAACAAGTCCAAAAATTTTGATAAATTTAAAGAGTTTAGGTGTGAGCAGACAATGTTTCAAACCCACGTGGCCGTCACGAGGCACCGGTGTGACAGGATGATGTTCAACCTGAGTGGTCGTCGTGAGGTGCCATCCCCATTAGATGGGGCGTGGGGGTTTTCGATAGCTTATGATTGAAAAAGTTAAGTGAAGTTAAAAAGACCCGAGACCAAAATCTCTAGCCTATGTTACATAGTCATCACTCGGAATAGCTCTTTTAGGAAAATTTGGTATAGCCTAGATCTATTTGCCTAATCCATACCATAGTATAGAGGTTCGAGTTCGGATGAGCTACCTATTTCATCACTATTTGAAGTAAATTACACTATTTAGAAACCATGTTTATAATATTCAAACTTATCTAGATATTTTCGACTTATATGATTATTTTATTGCGCATGCGGAAAGTAGTAAATAGTTAAATTACGTAAAGTAAATGTGCCTACTTTATGGGGGATTAATTACATTTTTGGGATTAGGGATACGAATCGCCTAAATACATCGAGATCTAAGGGATACAATCGCTTAAAATACATCAATATCTAACAAATAGTACAATTGAAATTTAAATTCAATGCCGAAGGAAATTAAATCTTAACAATCATCTAGCCTAATCTACCTGCATCTACAAAGGTTAGCACAAATACTAATGCACGACACAAGTATTTACAAATATGTTCAATTTAATTTTTATGAGACCCAAGTTGTCAAATTTAAAATAGCAGAAAGATTAAAATTCTTGTATTATATAAAGGCTTAATACATGTTTAACTACCTGAACTTGTCCCTAAAAATCTACTGCCCCCTTGAACTTTCAAAATCA
Source organism: Euphorbia schlechtendalii (assembly GCA_949673415.1). Taxonomy (NCBI): domain Eukaryota; kingdom Viridiplantae; phylum Streptophyta; class Magnoliopsida; order Malpighiales; family Euphorbiaceae; genus Euphorbia; species Euphorbia schlechtendalii. The sequence continues at coordinate 21,801 of CATIWQ010116983.1, read as the reverse complement.
TCCCGCAGCTCCCTCAACTTTAAAAAAATGACCCCGTAGCTCCCTCAACTTTCAAAAAATGCACCACTTTGCTCCCTCTATGCCACGTGTCATCTTCTGGTTGGTTTGACTTTTCAAAGATGCAATTTTTCTAATTTTTTTCCCTCCAATCATAAGTTGACAAGTGGCACTGAGGGAGCAAAGTGGTGCACTTTTTTAAAGTTGAGGGAGCTACGGGTCACTTTTTTGAAGTTGAGGGAGCTACGGGGTCATTTTGAAAGTTTAGGGGGGTAGCAGGTTTTTTGGGACAAGTTCAGGTAGCTAAACATGTATTAAGCCTTATAAAAAAGTTTCATTTTTTATACACATGTGTTCATTTTTATTTAGTGAAAATGCTACATGTGAATGTTTGTTCGATTGGTTATCCGGGAACTTGAGTTTCCTTCATCGAGATTCCCTAACACAACTTCATTTTATATAAGCGAATATATAAATCTAGGTTAAAAATAATAACAAATGGGTGTTTGGAACCCGTTTCAAAAGGGAGATCGGTAAAGTTAGTAAGGTATATCCCAGTAAAGGGGAACTAACTTTAACCACCCGAACACCTTTCAGACCGATCTCATTCTCTAGAAAATATTCAAATATATGTTTTATGTTACTGAAAACTTAGATTTTAAGTCAGAATAGTCACAATTGACCCTCTTCAACATAAATCGATATTTGAACTTTTTTCAGAGATTATGTTTGAGGTGCAATACTGTTAACAACATTACTAATGTTGTTAACATCATCACAATGCTATTAACGGAATTGCAATGATAAAAACAACAAACAATTTAAAATTTTAAATTTAGCACCAAAAATATACACAAGCATGCATATACATGTGAAACACAACTCTAGCAGCTCAAAGGCTCACCCCGTAGTCGTGAATCCACTTCTTCAAAATTCCTGAAATCCTCTAGGAAGCTATCCTTATTTCTTTGATTCTGTAATGGTTTGGTTCTATCAAAAAAGATTTGAAAGTAGAGTAAACACTTTTCCAAATGAAAAGGAAAATTCTAGAATATATCGAGATCCTAAAATGAGTAAAAAGGGGATAATAATCATTTCCCCTCAAACTTTAAAGCTAGACTTTGCAAAATTAACTTCAAGAAACCAAGTTTGTGAATAAAATGGAGAAGTATTCCAAACGTGTGGAAATACTTATCAAGTACACTCACACCAAGTTCTATTGGTTTAGAACTTTAAGAAAGCCTTCCAAAATTTAACTAAACCTTAAGTTTACTTAACTTGTCAAAAAATCTCAAACTTACTCCAAAGTGAACTAAACCTCAAACTTGCCTAAATAATTAACAAATGAAACCCAAATGCCCCACGTTCATACCCTTTACAAGAACATACACTAACCAAACTAAAACTTCAAGCATATGCTTAAAGTCCTAGCATAGTTCAAGAACACTCAAAAAACTCAAGAACAATCAAACAATGATACTTGCACTTTGAACTCAACTTGTTTTCTGCTTATGCATGAAAATTTGAGCTTCTAGTCACTGAAACTTAACTCTCTATTTATTGGAACTCCCTTCAATCCAAAGTCAACCTACAATTAGCTTTAGCCCATACTTTTAGCTTTTCACTTTTCATAAATCCCATGTAGAGATTTGATATAAAAGGTCTTAGGTAAGGTTTGGGGAGTGCTTTTGCAGTAAAAATGTCCAAGCATGTGGGTAAAGATTTCCCTTTTTGACTGAAAAATGCAGAAAGTGCTATTTTGGTTCTGCTGCAAAGTCGATGTCATTAACGACATTAGTGATGTTGTTAAAACCATGTCATTAACGACATGGCCATGTTGTTAATGACATGGCTTCTTTGTCTTAGGCTTTTTATACTGAAAATTACTAAAAAAGGTTTAAGGCTCAAAGAAACAAAGCAAGCTTCTTCCAGACAAATTTAGGGCCCTGTAAAAATTGAAAAACTTGTAAGGGAAAAATAAATTACAACTTCATCATCAAATTCATGAGTGGGGAGTGAAATTTATTGCTCATAACTGGCCTCGTGACATGGGCCATGTGGGTTTTAAAAATCGAGAAAGGAAAATTTTAGAAAGTTTTGGAAAGACTCGAGGTCTAAACCTCTTGCCAACATTAAGGAGTCACCACAGTGATAAACTATTCCAGGAAATTCGATACAGCCTAGATCCATTAAGCCTCAACCGCACCATAGTAAAGAGATTTGGATCCAGATGAGTTACCTACTTCATCATTATTTGAGTTAAAATTACATACAAGTAACCACCTTTAAGATATTTTGATTATGTACTTATAATTTTTTTATTTATGTTGAGTAATAATTTAAGGTAATCATAAGCGAGAAGGTGATAAATAAATAAATATGGTAAGTAAACACGTAGATAAAAATAAATAAAAGAGATAGAGTAAAAGGCTTCTAACATAGGCGGTTGGGATTAATTAATACAATTTTTGGGGTTGTACAAATGGTCATAAATACAGTTTTATAAAATAATAACCAAAGGAAGAAAATCCTAATCATACATCTAACCTATATCCACAAAGGGTTAGCATAGTTATACGACACACCATAAATAGGGATAGTGATACCATACAAGACTCAGTTAATCATGCAACTAAGTTAGATTAGGTGATTGTTAAAGGATTGCACTCGATCACTATACTTAAAAGTGGAAATTCAGGTTTCCTAGCGATTTTTCTTGATAAAATGATTTATTTTATACCCGATTCTTGGTTATTTTGATTATTTAAATATACTACATGACATAAAGTGTGGTCAATTATGGGGAGAAATGGATTTCTCATCATGTGGGACCTAAAATAGTAATGAATAGCTAGAAAAAAATAAACTAGGTCAAAAATATAAAATGGGTAGAAAATAAAGCATAAAATCATGCCAAGAGTCTCAGAAAGCTCAGAATTTTACCCTTTCGATGTGAATTCACAACTTTTAGAACCAGAAATGTCGAAAAAAGAGATCCTGAAATCTTTTTACTTGATTTTTGGTTGGAAAAGGTAGGAAAGTAGGTTTTCTGGTAAGGGGATAAAAAACCCGAGAGTTAGATTTTTAGTTTCTAACTCGAACCCGAAAGGAAAATGGAGTTTTCAGAGAAAATGCGTTCAAAAAAAGGAGTAGAGATTTTCCTTTTTTCTCAAAAAAATCCTTGAAGTTTCTCTCTCTATAATTCTCTCTTTAAAAACTTCCCAAAAAAGGTAGAACTTCCAACCTCTAAAAAAGTCTAATTTTTAGACTTTTATAGTAGTTGGTAAAAATGGTAAATATGTGAAGGTTAAAGGGTATTTTTGAGAGGGTAAAATTGATTTAGGGGTAAAGTTGGAAAGCAAATTTTTGAGTGGACTGCAAACTAGTCGGGGGCCAACCCGACTAACACCGGCCTGATGGGGCAGGTTGATACTAGCATAGTTGAAGCTGGTACCGACCCCCTTAAAGGGTTGATGCCGGACTGGTCTCGGTTCGCTTAAGGCGGATCGGCACCGGTCTGAACTAGTATCTAAGGGATAATGAAATTTTATCCCAATGGACCCCTCCTTATACACCCCAACAAAATGGTTCGATCCATGATGAGCCAAGAAGGTTCAACAGTTCCTTTTAGGCTTATGCACTTGAGATCGCATTTTAGATACTAAATAAAGAGCTCTCAAAATCAATTTATCAAACACCATACGAAAGGATGTATGGTAGAAACCCACTCTTTCTCACTTGAGAGTTTAAGATGTCTTGCCTATGTTAATAAGACTAGTTTAAATAAGTTGGGTGCTAAGTCTAATTGATGTCTGTTTGTAAGTTACCCTAAGGAAACTATGGATTATACCTTTTACGATCCTAAGGAATAAAAGGTACTTATTTCTAGGAATGCTCAGATTCTCAAGAAGGAACACATGCTTGCAAAATCTAATGAGAACATGCTTGAGTTAGGTGCTAAAGATATATAAACAAACTGTCAATTGATTGATCCTTCACCCGTTTCACAAGAAATTTTAGCAACAAATAACCTATTATAACATTGACATTACGTAGGTCAGGTAGGGCTCCAATTGTTCCTGATATATATGGCTACTTCATTGTTGATGATAAGCATATATTTCTTATGACAAATGACAAGCCTAAGACTTACAAGGAGGCAATGAATGGCTTAGAATCTAACACTATGAAATTAGAGATGGATTCCTTATATGAAAATCAAGTCTAGAACTTTATAGATGCACCAAGTGGGATTAAGCCCATACGTTATGAGTGGGGTTTTAAGAAGAAGACTAGCATGGATGGTAATGTAATTACCTATAAAGAAAGGCTAGTTATAAAAGTTTATGGTCCAATAGAAGACATCGACTATGATGAAACCTTTTCACTAGTAGCCATGCTAAAGTCTATTAGAATACTCCTTTCCTCATTGCTCCTTATGATTATGAGATTTGGCATATGGATGTGAAAATATCTTTCCTTAATAAGAACCTTGATAAGGATGTATAAATGATACAACCTAAAGGCTTTACATCCTAGGATGGCTTGAAGGTATGCAAATTGCAAAGGTCCATTTATGGACCTAAGCAAGCATCAAAGAGTTGGATTATTAGGTTTGATGAGACAATCCAAGAGATGGATTTGTGGCAAATGCAAATGAGCCATGTGTTTATAAAAAGGTTAGTGGGAGTGTGGTTGTTTTCCTGGTTCTATATGTTGATGATATATTATTCATAGGAAACAACATTCTTCAAATAGTTAAGTCATGGTTGTGAAACAAGTTCTCTTTAAGAGACCTTGAAGAATAAGCTTTTATACTTGGTACAAAGATATACCATGATAGATTTAAGAGGCTGCTAGGTCTTTCTCAAAGTACATACATAGATAATGTTTTTTCTAAATTAAACCTTGAGTAATCAAGAAGAGTTTATCTTCCCATGTCTCATTAGATTAACTTTTCTAATGAGAATATAAGAGGAGAGACTATGCATGAATGGAATACCCTATGCCTTAGTGACAGGATCCATCATGTATTCTAGGGTATGCACTCGACTTGAAGTCTCTCACATTCCTTGAGTATCATGTGTGGATTTCAATTTGATTTAAGAGAGAAGCACTAGAAGGTCTTTAAAATTATCCTCAAGTGCCTGAGAAGACAAAGGATATGTCTTTAGTATATGGAGAAGGTAATCTATCTATGAAGGGGTACACCAATATGAGTTTTTAATCTTACAAGGTTAATTACAAGTCTTAGTCAGGTTATGCGTTTATGTTAAATGGATGGGCAATTATTTGGAAAATTTTCAAATATGATAAGACTGTCGATTCAACGACTAAATCTTAGTATATAATTGCTTCTAAAGAAGCTAAGTAAATTATTTAGTTACGAGGATTCATTGGTGATATCAACATAGTGTCCAATATTGTAATTCTAATAGTGGATTATTGTGATAAAAAAGATGGTGTTATTGTTTAGGCAAAGGAACCACGGTCTCGTTTGAGAAACAGACACGCAATCAAAAAGTACCATCTCATTCAAGAGATTGTAGCTAGGAAAGATATAAGCTTAGATTACATACCTATGGATAAGAATCTAGCAGATGGGTTTACCAAGCCTTTGATGTAAGTCATACATAACTAGAATGTTAATATTAAAGGCTTAAAGCACATGAGGAATTGGCTCTAGTGCAAGAGGGAGTTTGTTAGATATGATGTATTTCCTAGAGGTAATTATGACGATACGTCTTTATTAGTTATTATGTACGAACCTTTTTCAGTTTATTATTATTATTAATAAAAGGCATTTTGTGTTTATATCAATGAATGTTTTGTTTTGTTGCTGATATTATATGTATATTTATAGATATGTGATCATTTATATATCTATACAAAGTCCATGACGTTTCTATAGAGTGAAATTGAAAGTACAAAGTGGAAGCCATGTGAGTTGAGAACTGATCACATGTGTAATTATGGAAAGTCAGAATGTACCCAGTCATAATTTCATTGAGACTAGACATCAATGAATTGGACATACTAACATGTATATGCTTACTCCTTAGATCAAATCCAAGGAGTTGATTTCACAAGCTGAAGGTGGTACCTTGAGTTAACACATATATGTATACAGAGAGATACATTGGAGACTACTGTAAGACAGATACTCGGAAGTAGCTATATCCATGTGTTGGTGTCATTTCTTATTGTCGTAGCAGTATAAGTATCCTCTAAGATACTAGTTACATTATACAAAAAATGTTATGCTTTGGATCATCCTTAAGCATTACTTATTACCAGGATGATATGCTTGATTTCGGGTATAACGTTAATTGTTCATTAGTAAGCCGTGTAGTCAAGATGGGATCCATCACTCCTGATATAGTAATATAACTAGGGTTGTACCTTAGAGCTTCTTGTTGAAGTGACACACTTTTAAACCTCTAATTAGAGTATGTGATTGTTAGATTGGGTTTTTAGTCAAACACATTATATAAGGTGAGTGATGTTCTTCATGAACAAGCCTAACTTCTAGATAGCTACGGCTATATAATGAGCTAACACTTTATCCGATCTAAATAAACCCGACTTTATTGTATTGATCACTACTGCAAAACCGAATCAAGTCATAAGCACGTGACGCTCCGAATACCGGGGGATTATATGCCTTTGCTATTAATCTCATTTGATCATGTAGAGTCATTAGGTTCAATAATGGTCTGGAATACCAAGCCTAACAATTCTCGGATGGGAAGCCAAGATTAGGTAAAACTCTAATGGCTCCATACTTTTGGATCCTATGAGGTCACACACATATGAACCTTCAATCAAACTAAGTAAAGAACTTAATAAACTTTGTCTACATCAAGAATAAAAGGAAGTCAAAACAATCATGGTTAAACCATAAACTGGTTAGACTATTTTACTATTTTGAAAGAGGGAATTGGAATCAACATGCCCAATATATAGCAAGGGTTTTAGCTCATTACAAGTGGGCCCCGCTGTGAGCAGAAGACACAGAGCGATCGGCTTAGAGCGCGGAACAAGAGGCACGGTCCACCGAGGTGTTTTAAAGTTGAAAATGAAATGTAACAGGTCGGGGACCCGAAAGGTTTGGATAAAGAAAATGAGAAACATTTTAGATTGGTTATACCCAAATCCGTTATCTCTTAGTGTAGAGTCGCCACCTGGATTAGCTCTTTTAGGAATTAAAGTCCTATGAGGCTTAACGTTTGGGGGACGGCCCACTAAGAAACATATATGCGGGTCTAGGATGAGTTGCTTATTTCTTATTGGATCACATTATATTTCATCTATAGAAAATCATATTTCTTAATTGCATATTCAAACTTATGTCATTTTTGAGTTTATAGCATATGATTTAACATGCATGCGGAAAGTAGTAAATCCATATATAAAGCAATAAATAAATGTGGAAAAGTAAAAATTAAAAATTACATAACCTCGGGGGATGCAATCGCCCGCCTAATCTATTAATCACATTTTCCAAAAATAATTAAAATGCAATACCCAAAGGAAAATAAAACCTAAGCATACATCTAACCTGTATCCACAAGGGTTAGCACAGGGTATCATGAATATTTACACATATGCTCGATTTGATTTTTGCAAGGCTCGTGTGACCTAATTTAAAACATCGACGATTGAATTCTTGTTTAGAAATAAAATGATTCATTTTATTTACAAATACGTTGGTAATTTTTTATTAGTGAAAATGACCGCATGGTAAAAAGTGAGGCCTGTTATCCGGGAATAATTTTTATTCCCTTCGTTGGGGGAGTCTAATGTGAATCTTCATTAATAGAAAAGAAGAAGAATAAATGTTACATTGATATTTACATAAAAGAATAAATCAAAATTATTCCTAGGTTATCATTTAGAATAAATAGAAACATCAAAAGAAACACGAGATAACAACTCTAGGAACTCAGAGGCTGCGTGAATCCACTTCGACGTATCAGTATGATCCTCAGGAGCATTACTTGTTCATTTTTAATTGGCGTTTGTGTGAAAATAAGTGTTTATTTATCCAAAAGATAATCAGACTTGGGCACTAAATTTGTTTATGGCCCAAGAATATCTAAGGATTTTTACGAAAAAGATGGAAGAAAAATGATATGAAAATAATAAAATTCGGGATCCAAACGTGTTTTGGATTTAAATATAATCAAAGAAACCTTAAAAGAAAAATAGAAAAAGTTGAAATTATTTCTCTAGAAAAATATTGTTATTTTTGTAAAAATTTCTCCTTCGTTGTCGAGAGAAACTGTTTTTTCGACCCCCTTAATCCAAAAAAGACCCCTCTATTTATGGGGAGGAATTCAATGAATTCCCTTATAAAGGGGTTTCTGACGCTAATGGCGAATGCTACATGCCCAAAATTTTGCTTAATTTTTTTTTAAAGAATTTTTTAATTTATTTTTTTATAAATATTATATATACATATATATTTATATATATTTATATACTTATATATATACAAAATTATTTTTTCTTTATTTTTCTTAAAATATATACATATGTTTTCTTAAAATAAAATAATTTAATTAAATTATTTTGGACCCTTAAATATATATTTATGTCACTTAAAAATATTTTAAGCCTTTAAATTTTCACTTTAAGACTTTTAAATATTTTCTTACGGTCCTAAATATTTATTTAGGGCCAAAAATATTATTTTTTTAATGAGAAGAGCTCCCATTTGAAGATCATTAGATGGTAAAAAATTGTGTGATTCAAGGATAAAAATCTTGAAAAACCGTCATCATCGAACGTTCACGCTGGTATAAAATCCTGTGCTTACAGCTACCCCTCGTATGATCATTGCTAGTTGTATAACCAGTATGATCACACGAAATGGAGCGGAGTGATTGAGAATATACCTGACCGATATGGTTGGTGACTTCTTTATCCCTGATCGGTGATGACATTGGCTTTCCATTTTAGCACCATGTCCTCACGAGATTGCCCGTTTCTTTCTTCGGAATCCCTTTGTGTTTGATGCCCCTTACCGGTGGGTCGACTGTTTCTTTCTGCGGTGTCCTTTTAATGGTCGACAACCGTTTCTTTCTTCTATTGAGGTCGTTGTGTGCCCTCTGTGAGTTTACCTTCGGTTGACTTTGACAGTTGGAACTGCCAGAGCAGGGTGCTTGAATCCATTTCAAAGGCGACCCCATTGAGATAATCGTTTCTTTCTTTGGTTGTATTTTGGATTTCCTTGGTAGGATGTTAACTTGCTTCTTGTGACAAATCGGAGAGAAGTATAATGTTAATACACTTTATGATGCATGTTTTAATTATTTGATTGAGTTTATGCAAAGCAAAAATTTTTACCCCTTCAATCAAAAATTAAAACATGATGAAGAAATGAGTTTAATGAAAATTAGGGGATGTCAGAGAACCGCTTCGTTGTTTTAGGAGGCTTTTGTAGGTTTGAATTGGCTTTAGGTTTGATTGAGCCATCATCCTTCTTGATGTTTGTAGATTCCTCAAGTGGAGGTAGAGTCGTTTCTTATTTACTATGACGGTGTTGTCTCGATTTAGCATTGTCTTTACCTGTAAATGACGGGATGCGAATGTAATATATGCATGATTTTATTAATGGACAATATTTATCACATGATGTATGTTCATCTGTTGTAGGTGTTGTGGGCTTCTTTCATTGAGGAGCCTTCTCTTATGTTGGTGCGTGGTTGCCCCTAGGATTTTTCTTGTTAGGGATTCCATGGATGACTTCCTCAGAGCGATGACCATGGGTTCATTAAATCAGGTTTGAGTTTAGAGCTTGGATCTGGTTCAAGGAAGATCTAGATGAGCCGTTGATCCCGCATTGTGTTGGCGTTGATCGCTTGGAAGCTATTTGCCTGAAGTGTTGGAGTTATATAATGTCACGTACTGTTCCGAGGAAAAGATGATGAATTTGATATTTCTTTGGTTCTAATTTTTGCATGGACTACCCTTACAGGTTTTCAATCTATCGAACATTGTCTTAATTTTTTCCTGGACTACCCTTTCAGGGTTTCAATCCAGCAGACTCATATTTCTTTCTTTTATTTTCACTTTTTCATTTTGTAGATGTCTACTTGCGATGTTCTACCATTGGCATGTAAGCAATCAAGATAGGCATATGCATAAAGCTTAAACAAAAATGACTATCCATTTATGAACTTAACAGGGGTATAAATGTTTCAAATGATTTAACTCCTACTATCAATTAGCCCTCTCAGGTTTTCTAACCAATGTAGTTCTCTCAATGTCCTAAGTTTTGCCTAAGCCACCCTTTTCAGGTTTTCAACTCAGCGGACTGTTATTTTTCTATTTTGAAAAGAAGCCTTAATTTTTGCTCGACTAACAGAGTGTTAATTGACAGGTTAATTTATTTTTTTATTGGTAATGTTTTTTACTGATTTATTTCTCACCTATGCGTGATAGCAATTGTGTAAGACTTGGCTAATTTGGACTATCGGCCGCCGTCCATGTCCGTGACTTCAGTTGTTATCTCGTTCAACATTTTTTATCGATTGGTTGGTTCTCATGTTGCTTCGCTTGCTTAATGTGTATTCGATGATGAGTCTTGATCATCAGCGTTTCCTTTTTAGTTCACTTATTCTTCAACTATAGGTGATATGTGGGAGATCAGATCTGATAGCTTGATTTTATTGATGGTGAATAATTTTAGTTCAATGTCGTTCCTTCCACAATGTAGTGATCGACCCATAAGTATTGGTGGGCTATGTGATGAAGTTGTTGACATGTTGAACGATCTAACTCCTTCTTTGTGTCTTTGACATTGCGCCGGTGGTTTGACCTCAATTTTCTTTGTTGATATTTTGGTCTTATTCTGGCTTTGATAATTTTGATCTTTGTTTGACTGATTTAGTAGTCGATGGACATTTCATGCTTGGTGATCTGTCTGTCAATCTTACGTCTTTGTAAGATGAAGCAAATGCTATCACGCATCTTCTAAGTAAATGTGTTTATCTCTCACTTTCTCTCAAGTGTCAAATCATCTGAATTTATTGTAATTGTGGGGAATCCAAATTGATTTCATGACATGATGTGTCACATGTGCTAAAAACATTATGTATATGTTTATGAGAATTAGAAATGTCATCAATAGAATATTAAGCAAATAAACAAAGTTCAATTTATTTAAAAATTTGAAAGACTTATAGGCAAAGTAGCTAAAAGCTAATTTATTACATCATCATCCATTGGTACTAGTGCCCCGAGATGTGTCCATGGATTCAAGTGCTCCATCCAATCTGCCTTCTCAAACACTTCTTGATAGCTCAAAAAGATGTCTGACCCAAACTTGTTCATGTATGATGGCAGTGCATCGTCCGGAAGCTTGGTTATCATTAGTGGTAGGGTAAAGCGATCCCGAAGCCTGACCTATGTGGCCATCCAACATGCATAGTAAGATTTGAAGCTCTCACCCTACTCTTACCTTATAGCCTCCCGATGTTGCATTGTAGTTTCCATTTGAGAGTTGAAACCATAATGCCCTATCATAGCCTGAGCAAGGCTATTCCAATCAGTAGCTATGTCTAGCGGAAGGTGGCTATACCATTCATTAACTAAGTGGCCCAAGGTGATGACAAAGAGCTTAGCCATCATCTATTCGTTGACCCTTAATACGCTCTTCACCGTTTGGTAATGCGTTAGGTGAGCACGCGGGTCGCCAGATCCTACACACTTTTCAAACTACGGCATTGCTAAGTTTGGGGGTAAGCTATCTTCATCCTCGATTATCAGTGGCGCTGAGTATGGATTCATGAGATGGCTACCTTGAGTGGCTAAGAACTGTTGCCATAATTCTGCCATTCTCGGTTGTTAGGGATGGAGTTCCCTGCACTTGGATAAGAGCTATATTACCCTCAGGGAAATGCCTCAAAATTGGGTAGTTGAGGTGCTTGGAACCGTGAGGCAACTGATGTACTCCAATTGGGAATGGGCTATTGGTCATTCCTTGGTAGAAAATCCCTGGTGCGAACACCAGTTGCCCAATTTATCCTAGGAAGAATTAATTCTAGGAAGGATTGGCAAAGTTATATCCTGGCTACCCAATCAAAGCCTAGTTCAGCTAACTCTATCCTACTCGAATTGATAAAAGGCGGTAGGATTTGGGTTCACTTCATGTGAGGTAATAGGTCCCCCTATTTCAGGCCAGTTAGTTGGACCACCATTGTTAAGGGTGGCCTCTAGGCTGGACACCACATTCTGAGCTCTCCTGGTGTGTTGGTGAATAAGCGATGTTAGCTGTTCGTTATTTGCAAAGGTGTTCAAGGCAGCTAAAATCTCGGTGCTTATCGATGACTGATATGTCTACTAAGAGTTTTGTCCCATAAGGACATGGTAATCCTCCCCCGCACCTTCTTCTTGTGGATTAGCCATGAATGATGTACGTTAAACAGAATCTGAATCAGAACTCAAGTCCTCACTTGAGTCAGTGTACGAAACCCCCTCCAGATTAGCCATGATTGGAGAAATGTGGACCAGGCGGCAAGTAGGCCTTTTCTAAGCCCCTTCAATACACAAGTAGAAGATCAGACCATGCATTTAGGATTCATGATGCAAAAAATGCATGAGATGTTTAATGTTATGGCTGCATTCATAAGGGGTTAGCATGCCTTGATGTGAGATGAATAATATGTTATCAATCTATTTGAAACAAATAGGTTAGTCGTTAGGTAAAATAGGTGAAAATGAAAAACCAACCCCTAGGGATGGATTTGAGATCTTTACGATATTTGTGTAACATCGTAATATGAATGGTGTATATGAAGTGACCAAATTACCGTGTGGTAATAGGTCAATAGTTTGAGATTTGGTACTATGACTAGATCTCATGGAATGAGGAGGTCAAAATTATTTCAGGTAAGAAAGTGACATACCCTGATGAAATTGAATAAGATGAAAATAACCACCGCATGTAGCTCTTGAGTGAATGATTTGGTTATTTTACCCAATTAAGGCAGAGTTTCGAATGCTTGTGTGGTCATCGTTATTTGAGGGTATGTGGTGATGTATGAATCTTTGGCCCATGTGGGTGGATGGTTCGGGTATTAAGCATATAAATTTGAAGATTTGGTAAGGTAGGGTTTTTGAAATAATTTCACCCCGTGTGGGCTTAGGTTTGGATGTAAGCAGGGACATCACGTGATGTGGGAAAAAATGATTTGGGTAGGTATTTGCCCTTTTGGGTTATATGCTATGTGGGATTGCCCCATGTGGGCTATGAGTTGGATGTCAAGTGGACATCTCAAAGATGAGGTGTGGGATATATTATTGCCCCATATGGGCTAAGTGTCGGATATTAAGTGGACATCACGTAAATTGGGGTGAATGATGCTTTATGATTCTAATGTTATCCTAGGGTGGCACGATCTCGAGTATCATCTAATCTTAAGTGTATGTGACACCGATATTGTATCATGATGATGAGAAGATGTTATGTTATCATTATGAGTGTGTGAGTTCAAGTGTCTACACTAAAATTCGTAGTTAGCATGACATTTGTACAATGATAAATTGAAAGTTGTAAACATGTAGCATATAACATGCAACGTCCAAACTTCCAACCATACAACTCCCGCGCGTAGGGTTTTTAGCTAGTCTCTATCCTATGTTTGGTTCAACTTAGTAGCATGAGGATACTAAAGCGCGCACCTGCAGGAAATAATGCATGGTCGTTTGTTGGGTAACACTCTATGGAAAATGCCTATGGTTTATTTACATGAGCTTTGTAAATGGGTTGTTGATGTAAAATGTTATTTTTGAATTAAAATACACTCCAAGCCTCTCCCTAAAAGGGTTCGGGGAGGTACATGCGATTTGGCAGCAAGTGCACTACCCGCTCAAGTACTATCTTTTCTCAAGGAGGAAAATTAGTACAAAAGAAAGCTTTGCGATAATAAGGTACCTTAATCTTACGGGGTACTCCCCTCTATTGCAATGAGTTATTAGGAATATGTCATCATTAAGAAAATATGGAATAATGTGATCAATAATTTTCAGCACTTATCCAAAATCTAAAACCTTTGAAAACAAGTTTTTAGAAAAGATCTGTAGCGGAGTCTCCGCTATGAGCGGACGACATGAAGCGATGGGTTGAGAGCATGAGGAATGTGAGGCGCGGTCCACCAAGGTGTTTTAAATTTGAAAATGAAATGTACCGGGTCAGGGACCCGGAAGGTTTGGATAGAGTAAGCAAGAAACATTTTAGATTGGTCAAACCCAAATCCTTTATCTCTATGTGTAGAGTCATCACGTGGATTAGCTCTTGCAGGAATTAAAGTCCTGTGAGGCTTAACGTCCGGGGGACGACCCACTAAGACATAGACATTTGGGTCCTAGATGAGTTGCTTATTTCTTATTAGATCAAATTTTATTACATCTATAGAAAATTGTATTTCTTAATTGCATATTCGAACTTATGTCATTTTCGAGTTTATAGTATATGATTTAACATGCATGCGGAAAGCAGTAAATCCATGCATAAAGTAGTAAATAAATGCGAAAAAGTAAAGATTAAAAATTACATAACCTCGGGGGATGCAACCGCCCGCCTAATCTATTAATTACATTTCCCAAAAATAATAAAAATGCAATAACATAAGGAAAATAAAACCTAGGCATGCATCTAACCTGCATCTACAAGAGTTAGCACAAGGTATATAACACAACATGAATATTTACACATATGCTCGATTTGATTTTAGCAAGGCTAGTATGGCCTAATTGAAAACATCGACGATTGAAAATTTTTGTTTAGAAATAAAATGATTCATTTTTTTTACAAATATGTTGATCACTTTTTATTAGTGAAAATGACCGCATGGAAAAATATGAGGCTTGTTATCCGGGAATAATTTTTATTCCCTTCGTTGGGGAGTCTAACTTGAATCTTCATTAATAGAAAAGAAAAAGAATAAATGTTAAATTGATATTTACATAAAAGAATAAATCAAAATTATTCCTAGGTCATCATTTAGAAAAAATAGAAACATTAAAAGAAACACGAGATAAAAACTCTACGAACTCAAAGGCTTACCCTTTCGGCGTGAATCTACTATGGCGTATCCGTAAGATCCTTGGGAGCGTTCCTCGTTCATTTTTTAATAGGTGTTTCTGTGGAAATTAAGTGTTTATTTATCCAAAACATAATCAAACTCGGGCATTAAATTTATTTTAGGCCCGAGAATGTCTAAGGATTTTTGCAAAAAAAATGAAAGAAAAATGATATGAAAATTATAAAATTCGAAATCCAAATGTGTTTTTGATTTGAATATAATCAAAGAAACCTTAAAAGAAATGTAGAAAAAGTCAGAACTATTTCTCTAGAAAAATATTATTTCTTTTAAAAATTTCTCCGTCATTATCGAGAGAAAACTATTTTTTTTGTGAATTTTTTCGGTCCCCTTAATCCAAAAAAGGCCCCTCTATTTATAGGGGAATTCATTTTGAATATCCCCTATTAAGGGGTTTCTGGCGAGTCAGGATAAATCTCAAGTGTTGACGTTCTATCTTTAAGATTTAAGCTTTAGTAGTGATCATCTCATTCATTTATATCTTTCATTCATTTATCTGCTTGTAATCCAATCTGTGCTGAGTAGTCTTACTTAGTTAAATATTGAAGATAAATTGTGCCAGCACTACTGAGCAGTTTATAAGTTTATATATCGCACTCAGCACGCATACTCAGCACACATATAAAAACTGAACTTGGCTATTAAACTTTAAAAATCTAAAAGTAACCAAGATTAAGCATTCACCCCCCTCTGCTATTGTTAAGAGCTCATTTACGGACCAACAAGTGGTATTAGAGCAGTTGCTCAACTTTTAGACTAATCATCTTTGAGTTAGATCCATAAATGGCTTATAACATCTATAGTTCCAGTTCCAGTTCCAGTCAAGCAGCTCTCTTTAAAGAGGGAATGTCTGTTACTAGACCACCTCTATTCGATAGTAATCATTATACACTATGGAAAAATCGAATGAAAAATTTCATCCAATCCCAAAGCATGTAGGCATGGCTCGCTATTGAGCTTAGTCCTAGTGTTCCCACAGTGGTGAGGAAAGGAGTGCGTGTGCCAGTAGATCTAGAGGACTATGACGACGCTGACTTGAGGCTTCTCAAAGAGAATGCCGCAGCGATTAATTAATTATACTGTGCATTAGATCTTACTGAGTTCAACAGGGTCTCAGGATGTGAAATAGCTCAAGAGATCTGGAAGAAGCTGGAGATTACCTATGAGGGGATCGACAAGGTTAAGGAGTCAAAGATTAATCTCATGCTAAGAGAGTATGAGATATTATCGATGGGTGCCAGCGAGGGTATTCAAAGCATGAATACCAGGTTCATTAACATTGTTAATGAACTGAAGAGGCTTAGATGGAGTTCACAGAAGAAGAGCTCATCAAGAAGATTCTCTGCACTCTTACAGTAGAGTGGGATTATAAGAAGAGAGCTATCAAGAAGGCTCATGATCTTAAGACCTACCATTATGATGAGCTGATAGGCACCTTGCTAACTCATGAGATGTCTCTTAGGAAATACTCTGATGACCCCAAGAGGAATCATGGCAAGGAGGGCAAAGCCATTGTCCTTAAAGTTGATTAATCAGATGAGTCCATTAGCTATGACTCTGATGAGCAAATGGCCCTTCTGACCAGGCATTCCAAATGCTTCATCAAGAAGGATGGGAAGTTCAACAATAAGAAAAAGTATCCTGCTAAAATCAATTCAGCTCAGCACCGGCGAGGAGCTGAGGAAGGAGCACAGCAAAGACATCAAATGCTTTGGCTATGGAGAGAAAGGAAACATCCAGTCGAGCTATCCCATGGTGAAGAAGGATAGGTTCAAGAAGAGGTTCTCCAAGAAAAATGAGGCACTTGATGCCACTTGGAGTGATTTAGAAGAATCTTCATCATCTAATGAGGAAGCTACTAACTCGGCCAACCTCTGCTTGATGGCCATTGAGAATCATGGCAAAGACTCAGCTTCCACCTCCGGTTGAGATCATTTCGCTGTCAACTCTGAAGCTGAGCGCGATAAAGGAAAAGCTCCACAAGTTGAGGTACACTCTGAAGTTCCTTTATCTATTGATGAATTCACCCAGGCTCTCTTTGATATTATGAAAATGACTAATAAATCAATGAAGAACATTAAAGAGATAGTGAGGAAAAGTGACAATTTGGAAGATACTAATGCTTCCTTATCGCTTGATATCCGTTAACTTCAAGAAAAATTGAGTATCAAGAATGTGCTATCAGCAAGCTCACTAAGAAATTAGATGAGTTGACTGGTGAGATAATGGCTTTAAAGAAGAAAGAGGTTCCTCCTCCAGCCAACAGTCAACCTCAGAGTAACCAAACTCGCAATTCTAAGAGGAAGAATTCCTCTAAATAGAAGAAAGCGAGCCAGCCTAAAACAAAAATAGTGTGTAGTTTTTGTGGGAAAGCTAGACATGCCACAGTTCTTTGTGGGCATAAAAATGGTTATTACGATGAGTACGACTGATCAAACTTAAGCACTGCTAACAAAGGAGGACCCAATTCGAAAGTATGGGTACCTAAGAAAACGTAACTATTTTGCGAGTGAGCCCTAGATCCCGCTGATGACTCTAGAATGTGGTATTTGAATAGCGGATGCTCAAGGTATATGACAGTAGATGAAAGCCAGTTCATCTCATTGGAGCGTAAAAGAAATGGAAGTGTCAATTTTTGAGATAACTAAAAAGGTAAGATTGTAGGCTGTGGCACTGTTGGTGTCACTCCTTCAATCGAAGAGGTTTTTCTTATCAAGGGTTTGAAGTTCAATCTGCTTAGTTTAGCCTAGCTCTGCGACAAAGGTAGGAAGGTTATGTTTGACTCAGTAGGATGCTCAGTAATTTACTGTAAGACTGATTCAACTATACTCTTTGGTCCTAGGATCAATAATGTTTATATGATTAATTTATCCCCTAGCTCCACTAACGTTTGTCTTGTATCTAAGGAGGATAATTCATGGCTTTGGTACAAAAGATTGGGTCATATTAATACAAACATTCTGTCTAAGTTGGCCAAGAAGCAATTAGCTGTGGGTTTATCCAGTATCACCTTTTAAAAGGATAAAATGTGCTCTGCTTGTCAGCTTGGTAAGCAAGTTAAGAAATCATTTAGATCTGTACATCACATAGTAACTAAGTGATCGTTAGAGTTACTCCACCTTGATCTTTTCAGCCCAATTCAGCCTATGAGCTTGGGTGGTAAGAGGTTATCATTGGTGGTTGTAGATGACTTCATGAAATTCACATGGGTAGTCTTGCTGAGTAGCAAAGACGAAACTTATTAATCTTTTATCAAGCTCAGTAAATGGATAATGAATGAAACTTGAGATAAAATCTGTAGAATCCGAAGTGATCATGGATGTGAATTCGAGAATTTCAATTTCGAAGAATTCTATTCAACGCATGGCATTGACCACAACTTCTTTTCTCCTTATAGGCCTCAACAAAATGGGATTGTCGAAAAGGAAGAATAGGATAATAGTTGAGATGGCTTGATCTATGCTAATGATAACGATCTACCCAAGTACTTTTGGGGAGAAGTTGTTAACACAGCTTGTTATATTCTGAATCGAGTTTTAATTCGCCCAATTCTTGAGAAAACACCTTATGACCTTTGGTGAGGGCGCAAACCTAATACTAGTCATCTCATATCTTTTGGATGTAGGGGTTATATTCTTAACACCAAAGAGCAATTAGGAAAGTCTGATCCTAATTCTGATGAAGGTATCTTTTTGGGATACTCAACTAACAGTCGGGCATATAAAATATATGTCAAACGTACTAGCCTTTTAGAGGAGTCTATGCATGTAGATTTCGATGAAACTAACATTGTAAAAAGACGTCCCTCTGATGAAGATGAAGGAGTTCCCTAGCTTTCAAATCAACTTAGTATGCCACAAGTTTTTCTACCCAACTCAGCATAAGAGCCCCCACCTGAGGAAGCTTAAGATGATTATGAAGATCTTTCTATAAACTTTAATGATGGTGAAGATCAACCTCTACCTTAGCATCCCGTTATCTAGTAGTTGATCCGAGTCTTCCAAGAGAGATTAGAGTTCATCTCAACCATTCTCTAGACAACATAGTTGATGATTTTCATAATCCTATGATGATGCGTGGTTAGCTTAGTCTGATGATGATTCATCTTGCCTTCATATAATTGACCGAACCTAAGAAGTTTGAAGATGCAGAAGGAGATGAATATTGGATGATCACAATGCAAGAGGAATTGGACCAGTTCAAGTGTAATGATGTTTGGGATCTAGTTCCTAGGCCTAAAGGGAAATCAATTATCGGCAACAAATGGGTATCAAGAATAAGCTAGATAAAGATGGCATTGTTGTTAGGAACAAGGCCAAGCTTATTGCTCAAGGCTACAATCAGCAAAAAGGCATCAATTATGATGAGACCTATACACCTATAGCCCGTCTTGAAGCTATTCGAATCATTTGTACTTTTGTATCCCATATGAACTTCAAATTGTTTTATGGATGTCAAAAGTGCTTTCCTGAATGGATTCATTCAAGAAAAAGTTTATGTTAGCTAGCCTCTAAGCATTGAAGATGTGAAGAATCCTGATTATGTCTTCAAATTGAAGAAAGCTCTTTATGGATTGAAGCAAGCTCTAAGAGCTTGGTATGAGAGACTGACCAATTTCTTAATCAGCAAAGGCTAAGAAAGGGGTATAGTAGATACAACTCTATTTATCAGGCGAAGGAAGGAAGATGTGTTGCTTATCCAAATATACTTTGATGATATCATATTTGGAGCAAATGATGAGAAGCTATGCAAGGAATTCAACAAGCAGATGAAGAGAGAGTTTGAGATGTCTATGATGGGAGAGCTCAATTTCTTTCTTTGACTTCAAATCAAGTAGACTAATGATGGAATCTTCATTAGTCAGTCTAAATATGCCAGAGAAATTATGAAGAAATTTGACATGGAATATTCTAAACCGAGGTCCACTCCTATGGTTACGAATACTTTCTTGAGTAAAGATGAAGCTCGTAAACCTGTGGACTGCAAATTCTACAGAGGAATTATCGGTTCTCTTCTTTATCTTATAGCTAGTAGGCAAGACATACAATATGATGTGTGCTACTGTGTCGTTATCAAGCTGATCCTAGAGAATCTCATTTAGCAGCTGTGAAGAGAATTCTCAAATACTTACAAAGTTTGATTGAAGCAGGTCTGTGGTATCCCAACAACTCAGATTTCACTCCTAGGGGATTCATAGATGTTGATTATGGAAGAGACAAACTTGACAAGAAGAGTATAACAGGAGGATGTCATTTCCTTGGAGAGTTTCTTGTCTCTTGGTACAGTAATAAGCAAATTTCCATTGCACTGAGTATAGCTGAAGATGAGTACATGGCAGCAAGAAGTTGTGTCACACAATTACTTTGGATGAAGTAGCAACTGGAAGATTATGGTATCAAATCTAATTGTCTCGAAGTTATGTGTGATAACAAGAGCGCAATTGATTTATCCAAGAATCCAATTCAACATGGGATAATGAAGCATGTCAACATTAGGCATCACTTCTGATAAGTGTATAATTACACTTATTATCTTGATATTTTTACTCATAAAACGATGTGGTTTAGAGTCATTTTATACTTCATATAAAAGATTTAACGTGGTATGTAGTTGTTTTGATGCAAGTGCAGAAATTAGGTGAATCTTGGGAGTGAAATGATCAAAGATGGAATTCTATGCAAAAAGGGTGAAAAAGGTGCAAAAAGATGCATGGAATGCAAGGAATTGGCTTAGGATCGAAGTAGTCAAAGATCGGTAAAGTGTCAAAGAAGAATATGAAGAAAAGCATAAGTCACGACCATGTCACGATCGTGAATCCTATTCACGATTGGCCAAATCACGCTCAAGACTATCTATCATGATCGTGACTTATCATTCTTCACAAATAGTCAGTTACCAACATACGTTCACGATCATGACATGTATGTCACGCTCATGAATCGTGACGGGTTTGATAAACTCTTCTCAACTTCCAACCGCTGGATAAGAACGATCTACCGCTGTCAACTATCAAGCGAAGAGACACCTTTTGGAGATAATGTAATCATAAAAAAATGCCTATCCATTGAAGATAAGGATGAAATCTTACATCCAATCACATTGAAGATGATGCAACCCTTCACCAATGGACATGACTATTCGTTTGGATAAATGTAACCTTTCACACTCTATAAATAGAGGTTCAAATCAACCATTTTGTGCAGCAGATGGTGTAAGATGATATGTATGGCATGATACATGATAGATAGAGAGTGAAAGTTATATAGATTTCACTAAGTTTGAAGTGTTAGAGAGAAAAATGTATAAGTGATTTGATTCTTGTTTCAATCACTAGATTTCTCCACAAATTTGAGCGATTATTGTATGAGTGTAATTGCAAAACACTTATCAATAAAAGTTTCTGTTCTTTAACATTCATTTGTTCAATATTCACAAGGAATAGCATCCTAATGGAGATTCTGTACGAGTCGAGATCGAATTCAAAGTAAACGTAGGAATTGCGGGAATTGATGACTCCCATTAAAGAGTGGATACGGTTTGATCAACTTTAGCATTCACTTGCATACCTTACAACTTTACTTTGTTTTCTACTTATACTTTCTAATTCGAAGTTTATGATATGTCTATGTGTCATAACGAGTATTTCGTCTTACGTCACTTATATTAATGAAGTTATATGCTTTCAAGTTGACTT
>CATIWQ010116982.1:0-23122 GCA_949673415.1 Euphorbia schlechtendalii | reverse complement strand
GTTATCATCATTTTTCTATGTGGTAAGGGGTATTGACAACACCTACATTTTATATGTGAACAAGTTTTTGGCACAGTTGATAGCCAACAGTTCACGAGATTTTGGAACCATATTAGATTAAACTTATTAGTAGAAAAGTGGAGAACATCCGCCTGTCAGAGTTGTGCCGCCAGCATTTGGCACTACATCATTCACCCTCTGCTCGGGCTGCTCAGTTCTAGTGTGACGATTGAAGAGTGACAAAAGCTGATCACTATTGGCGAAAGCATTGATAGCTGCAGCAATCTCGGCGCCCACCGACGATTGATTTGCTGGCGGGTTCTGGGCCGCTCCAAGAGTTTGCTCATTAATCACATTCTCATCTTGCTGGTTAAACGTGTTGCGAAAACTGCGCGGAGTATCTTGATCGGAATCCGAGCTAGAGTCGGTGTACGGAACTCCTTCTTGATGAGCCATGACTGGAGATAGACGAATCAGCCGGCCAAAAGCTCTGTTCCAAGTTTTTTTAAAGAAGTGGCTTCTTTCTAGCTGATATACACAAGGAGTTTATCAGGGAATGCATGTAAAATCATGATGCATGATTGATGCGTAAGATGTTTAATGTTATGGCTACGGAAAAGGGTTAGCGTGACATGATGTAAGATAAAATTACACACAAAAAAGAACAGAATCGTTAGTCTATGCGATGAATGATGGTCTATTGGTTTTGAGATCTGTATCCTATTGTTGGGATAATGTAAAGTGGAATGATGTAATGAAGTGGCCTAAGTTCCCGTGTGGTGATAGGTCAAAGGTTTGAGAGCTAACTCCCTTTATGTGTGAGTAGGCTGTGTGACGTACTCTAGTGCAAGGTATTCTCTAAATGTATGGAGAAAAATACCGTAAATAACACATAAATGAATTTTTTGGTCGTTTTTCCCCTATCGGGCCAAAGTCTTAGATGTTAGTAGACATCATCACTAAAGGTATGTAGTGAGCACAAGTTCGCCCTACGAGGGTTTGGGTTAGGACATTAACTGGGATATCCTTTGTGTTCATGTTTACCTAAGGTAGGCTTTTGGTGTAGAGGGGAGCCCCAGAAGGGAGGTAATTGGGATGTCAAATGGGCAGGGTGTCGAGATTTTGGTAAGCTTATCTTACTAGTCGGATGTCATGTGGACATCACGCAAAAATGTGGGTAAGTGATGCAACATGATTCTAGTTGGTTTCAGGTCATCCTAAGGTGACACGATCTCGAGTGTCTACTAAGTCTTAAGCATGAATGACATCAAATCATGTTTAATATGAGTGTGTGCGTTTAAGTGTCTGCACTAAGATTCGTGGTTAGCATGGCACATTTGTACAATGCATGATAAATCGATAAGCGGTAAACACTTAGCAAATAGCACACATTATCTTTCTTCCAACCATACAACTCCCGCGCATAGGGTTTTTGGCTGGTCTCTATCCTAAGGTTTGGTTCATCTTAGTATCGCGAAGGTACTAAGGAGCGCACCTACAAGAAAATATAATACATGATAGAGTGTTTGGGTAACACCCTAGGGAAAATGCCTACGGTTTATTTACATGAGGGTTACAGATGGACCATCGATGTAGAAGGTTCTTGTTGCGCTAAAATACACTCCAAGCCTTTAAAGAGGGAGGTACATGCGATATGGCAACAAGTGCTCCACTTGCTCAAGTACTATCTTTTCTCAGGGAGGCAGATTAGTACAAGAGAAAGCTTCACGATAATAGGGGTACCTTAGACTTATGGGCTAATCCCTTCTACTGCAATGCATTATTATGAATATGTCATAATTAAGATAAAACGGAATAATGTGATCAATAATTTTCGGCACTTATCCAAAATCTAAAACCTTTTTAAAAAAACAAGTTTTAGAAAAAATCCCCAACGGAGTCGCCACTATGAGCGGGCGACACGGAGCAGTGGGTCGAGAGCGCGCGAAATGAGAGGCGCTGTCCACCGGGGTGTTTGAAAAAGAAGAAAAAGAAAGCACCGGGTCAGGGACCTGGGAAAAAAGGTTGAAAGAGAAAAGGGCGAAAAAAGTTTAAGATCGGTTCGAACCCGAATCCGCCGTCTCTTATTGTGGAGTCGCCACCTAGAGTAGCTCTTTCCAGGAATTAGAGTCCTATGAGGCTTAACATCCGGGGGACGGCCCACCAAGACACAGACATTCGGGT
This sequence comes from Euphorbia schlechtendalii, assembly GCA_949673415.1. Taxonomy (NCBI): domain Eukaryota; kingdom Viridiplantae; phylum Streptophyta; class Magnoliopsida; order Malpighiales; family Euphorbiaceae; genus Euphorbia; species Euphorbia schlechtendalii. The sequence continues at coordinate 20,938 of CATIWQ010116982.1, read as the reverse complement.
CTGGGATAAGTTGCTTATTTCTTAAGTGATCACATTAAATTACATCTACAGAAAATCATTTTCTTTTAATCATGCATATTCGTACTTAGTTCATTTTTGGAGTTAAATGCATGATTCATGTATTGCGAAATAATAAATCATTCACAAAGCGGAAAAAATAAACCATCCACAAAACAGTAAGTAAATGCGGAAAGTAAAAGCGAAAAATGAAAATTACAAGGCTTCAAAAATCGGGGGATGCAACTGCCCGCTAACCTATTAATTACATTTCCCGAAAATTGAAATTGCGATACCCGAAGGAAAATAAAATCCTAATCATACATCTAATCCTAATCTACCTGCATCCACAAAGGTTAGCATAGGGGATAGCACGTATGTTCGATTTTGAATTTAGCGAGGCCCGCGTGGCCTAAAAAACTCAATCGCAATATTGTGTTTGTTATTTAAATAAAACCGTTCGTTTTATTAACACATTGGTTGCTCATTTTATTTAATGAAAATGCTTGCATGGTAAATGGTGGGATCTGTTATCCGGGAATATATTTTATTCCCTTCGTGGGGATGTTCTAACATACATCTCCTTTTAATAAAGAAAAAGATGAAGAAGAATTACAACAGTTAAAATTATATAAAAGTAATTAAAATCCTAGGTTCACAGATGAAACAGAAGAAGAAATTAAACACTAAAAGCACGGGAATTGCAGTTCTAGGAACTCAGAGGCTTACCCTTACTTAACGAATCCACGTCGAAGAATCCGATCAGTCCTTGAGAAATCCTCCTCGTCTTTTAAGTTTAGGTAAAAATGTTGTAGTAGAAAGTCCAAAAATTGTTTGTTTTAATTCTTAGAAGCAAAGGTCGTTCTAAAGCTACGTTTTTTGTCTGATAATTTCGGGATCCTGATTATCGAAAATGATCCTACTATTTATAGGAAAATCCCGAAAAATCTAAAAAATGTAAGTTTTTCCGGCAAAGGGGTCTCGCTGGAAAAAAAGTCCGGTGAGGCCCCTCACCGGGACTTTGGCGAGGCTGCGTGCCTCGCCAAAGCTTGGCGAGGCAGGGGCCTCGCCAAAGACTTTGGTGAGGCTGGCGAGGCATGTCCTCGCCAAAGACTTTGGCGAGGCTATGCCTCGTCGAAGCCTTTTTTTTTGGCGAGGTTTGCCTCACACTCCTATGGCGATGCGGGTCCCTCGATCCAGCTTTCCATCATGTTTTATGTATTTTTATATTTTTATATTTTTTATATTTTTTTATTTATATTTTAATTAATCAATTAAATAGTTTATTAAAAACGTCTTTTTCTGAATTTTGAGACGAGGAGAATTTCCATTCGGATGCATCGGGATACTCAAAAATTGTGTGATTCAAGGATAAAATCCCGAAAAGCCGTCATCATCGAACGCGCGAGCTGGTTCAAAATCATGTGCTCACAGTTCGTTGGTAGTTAATGGTGGTTGATAGCGGTTGATCATGCTTATCTGGCGATTGTCAGTTAAGAAGATAATACTAAAAAACCATCCAAGTGGCAACCGCGATACACAAGTCGCGACCGTGAATCTTTGATTGGCAGACTTCTGTTTCTAAAGTAAACAAGTCGCGACCGTGAATGATTGTCGCAACCGTGAATTGAGTTCTACTAAAAAATCTTCTTGTAATTTCACTGATCTTTGAAAGCTTCGATCCTAAGCCAAATCATTAAGTTCCACGCATCTTTTTGCACCTTTTTCACTCTTTATTCATAGAATTCCACTTTAGATCATTTTACTCCCAAGATTTACCTAGTATTTGCATTTGCATAAAAAACAACTACATACCACGTGAAATCTTTTATATGAAGTATAAAAATGACTAGAACTATAGTGTTTCATGTATAAAATTAATGTGATAATAAGTGTAATTATACACTTATCAGTTGGAGAAGTCTTGGTGCGAAACTTAGCATCGAGATTCGAGAGGACTATTTGGATCTAAAGTGAATTCCTCAAGCCGGATAGACTTGATATGGTGTCTTATTTGATCTCAGCTAAGTCTAGAATCAAATGTAATCCGTTTAAGCTTACGATGGGGGAGTTGGAGGTGGTTATTTACCCTAAGTTTTGGTAAGGGGTGGGATGTGAGCATTGCGAGTTTCTAGATGATGGTAATGAGGGGGATTCGGATAGTGATGCTTTGGAGAGCCAGGAGGATTCTGCGAGTGAGGTGGAGGTTAGTGAGAAGGAGAATGAATCCCTGGTTTTGTTCACTAAGTCTAACGTGAGTTTTGTGCCTGAAAGTAATGAAAGTATGAGGGAGGAGGCTTCGAGTGGGTACATTGTGGCCGTGGAAGGGAAGGGAACTGATGTAGGGGTGGCTGATTACGAGTTCTCCTTTAGGAGGGGAGGTTAGATGCAGGTCGAAGAAGGGGATTGATAGTTTCAGGTCTTCTGGTCCCGATATTGCAAAAATGAATAGAGTGATAGTTCATTTGATGGAAAGCAACGGTGAGCCGGATGAGGAGGAGCTAACCTTTAAGATTGGTGAGAAAGTGAAGCTCTTTCGGGGGGAGTATGCATGAGAGATAATTGAGGCTCTCAAGGTTAGTAGGAATTTAGTTCCTCTTCCAGGGTTTAGCTTATTTTTATTATGACATTAAACCTTATAGGTTGGAATTATCGGGGTGGTGTGAGGAGGAGTTCAAAACACTCTTTTATTCGATCCTTGATTCGTAAGAGGAATGCTCATTTTGTTGCATTGGTGGAGATGAAAGATGAGAGTGTTTCGGAGCAGGTTGTGCACAAGTTGTGGGGCCACAACGACTTTACTTCATGTGTTATCCCGTCGGTTGGATTGTCAAGAGGTATGTTAATTTCATGGAATTCTTTATTTGTGCAAGGTTCGGTTTTATAATTTTCTAGTAGATGGGTGCTTGTTCGTTTGGTATTGGGGACTGAAGAAATGCATATTGTTTGCGTTTATGGTTCTATGAATCTGAATGAGAGGCTTGAGATGTGGCTCTTATTGAGGCTGATTATACAAGGTTTGGGTAGGGTGATAGTGTGTGGAGATTTTAACGAAGTTTTACATAGTTCGGAGAGATCGGGAGGGATGAATTCGGGTGCTATGTTCCAATTTCGTGAGTTTGTTAAGGATTGTGTGCTTCATGACTTGCCATTGAGTGGTAAAGATTACACTTGGTTTAATAGTCGGGCTTATTCGAAGATTGATCAGGTATTGGTGTCGGGAGGGATCTTGGATTTGTGGTCCTTGATGGGTATTGCCACGATTGACTTCATGCTTTCTGATCATTTTTCGATTCTATTTCAATCTCAAGTGTCAACTTCGATAGGTCCTCGTCCTTTTCGTTTGTTAAATTACTGGTGGGATAAGGAGGAGTTCCTCTCTTTTTTGAAATCGAAGTGGTAACAAACTTGTCAAAAATGGCCAAGAAAGGATTTAGATTTCAAATTGTATAGGCTACGGGATTGCATTAAGCCGTGGCATGCTAGGAATTTTGGAGATATGGACCGGCGCGCTAAAGAATTAGAGGAGAAGGTTATTGAGCTTAGCTCGAGTTTGGTGAGGAGGCCGATTGATGTTTTGGCGGGTTCGGAACTTTTTGAAGTTCGACGCCAATTGGCGATTTGTAGGCGTAATTTAGAAGTTACCCGCCATCAATAAGCACGGGTTAGTTGGTGTGTTTTAGGAGATGGAAACACGGCTTTTTATCATCGAGTTACTTCTGCTAGATCTCAGGGGAATCTGATTAGTCAACTTAATATAGGTGGGGTTTGCGTAACGGAGTAGCCGATAACTAGAGCAGCCATCCGAGACTTTTACGTGGACTTGTTTGGGATAGCTAGAAGGGTACCATTTTCTTTAGAGGGGTTTTTTTTAGCAGGTTGGAGTGGCTTTTAACAAAGCGTTGGTTACTCCGTTCAACGAGGAGGAGGTGAGGGCGGGTTTGGAGTCATGTGACGAAGGGAAAGCTCTGGGCCCGGATGGTTTTAATTTCTACTTTTATAGGAGGTTTTGGAGTGTGTTGAAAGGGATTGTGATGGAAATTTTCAACAACTTGTTTGAATTTGATGAACTACCAAATAGCATCAAAACTTCTTTCACGGTGGTAATTCCAAAAATTCCGAGTTCATGTGAAATTAGCAACTATAGGCCGATTGCTTTGGTTCATGGGTTATACAAGTTGGTGGCGAAGGTGCTCTCTAAGAGGCTTCAACCAGCTTTACCGAGTTTGATTTCTGGGAATCAAATTGCATTTGTAAAGGGGAGGAGTATTCATGAATGTTCTTTTGTGGTTACAGAGATTATTCATTCGATCAAAGCAAGTGGACGGGCATGTTTAGTTTTGAAATTGGATTTCCGGAAAGCATACGATAGTGTAGCGTGGCCCTACATTGATAGGTGCTTTTGCGGATGGTTTTGAAGAGAAGTGGATCCGATGGTTATCGAGTTGTAGGGATGGTTCAACTACTTCTATTCTTTTGAATGGCTCCCCGGGAGAGTCGATCGCGATCAATCGGGGGGTGAAGCAAGGGGATCCATTATCACCGCAGGTCTTCCTTTTGGCAATTGAGGGGCTCAAACAGTTGGTTGATACATGCATTACGGAAGGGATTTTACCGGGGTTTCGAATTGATGGCTTAGAGATGGACCTTTTTTTACTTCAATTGCAGATGACACTATATGTTTCTTACCGGTGGATGAATCGCTACTTTCGATTCTCATTAGGATCTTGCGATGTTTTTAGGTGATCTCGGGGTTGCATATTAACTTTCACAAGGGCTCAATTTTGGGAGTTAATGTGCATGAGTCCTTAGTACATAGATGCACGGAGTTAGTGGGGTGCAAGGAGGAGAAGTTTCTGATTATGTACTGTTCGCACTTTTCTACTGATAAGTTTAATAGTTTGCTTGCAAGATTCGGCTATATATCAACGATGGCAAAAACTTGTTCACGTAAAATATAGGTGTTGTCAATACCCCTTATAAAAATAGAAAAATGATGATAACTGCAAGTATACAGTTGCGATGTAGTTTTAAAAGATATCGATCCCACAAGGAAGGACTAGTTCTAAAGATAAAAAAGGAAGCTAAAGAAAATAAAATAAATTTGATATTTTTGGTAGGAGGGTTAGAATGAAGAATGAGTTGAAGGGAATTGTCATCGAAAACATAACCGCGTTGGCGGAATTACCAGTTAAAATTTTCTCGAATTTGAATAGGATCTTCTCAAGAACCATTGATAGGGTTTCAAAAAACAATTTAATTTTAATCAAATAAAACTTATTTGATAGTCTCTTTAAGAGACGGATGCCATTAAAGCTCTCAAGTGGAAGCTCTCCAATCTCACGTGCACGAACTCCTATCGACCGAGACCGGTGCTAGCCGTAGGACGAAGAAAAAAAGCAAAACTCCAAAACCCATTCACCATAAAAGCTGCCTTGTTTTTTGTGTAGACATGAGTGATTAGGTTTTTATTTTATTTTGTCTATTTATACCCTAATTAGTCAATTAGGTTTAGGTTTAATTTAATTATGAATTTGGCCCAATTAATTTTAAGTTTAATAATTAAACCCCATAGTTTAATTCCTTAAACAAATTTAATTATCAACTTTCATATTTTACAAATTAACCCATAGACAAAAATAAAGATTGCAATTTAATCAAATAAATTGTCATACTACAAATTAATTTAATTAACTAAATTTAATCAATTAATAATTTTAATATACAATACTTTATGATTAAATTTATTCAATTAAATTATTCAACATATGAATTTATTTAGTTGTCAATTAAACAAATACCATATGTAACTGTAATTTAATCGACTTAATTTAATTTAATGAATAATATAAAATAAATTATATTATACTATACCATTAACTAAATTAATTTCTTGGAATTATGTATAGATTATTCAATTACATTGACTTGACATGTCAATTAATTAATAATCAATTGTTCATCAAGTTTTGTAACATTGTATGTACAAGGAATCCCAAATCAGTAGTTCTAAGAGCACGATCTTTTGGGTCTATCCATATGTTAGCAATGGGATTCACCCATAGACTGTAAGCAGATTCTAGCAAACCATTACAACCCCCAATTGGGACAGAATACAGCTGTCTATTAAAGATACTGAACCCAGTAGTTATCTCACAAAGTCCTTTGCCAGCTGACATTAATATGATGAACAAGAGGCATGGTGCTTGTCACCCCTTATGCTGTTCATCGTATTTCTTAATCTAGAATAAAATGATAAAATAAGTCAATGATTTATTGGACGTTCTTATCACTTTTATTCATCAAGTGGCTAGTGATTCATTTCAATTTATCAAATCGAATGGCAATCCTATCACTTCAACACTACTATTAACATGGTTATGAAACATACCGAGCATACCCGTATTTGTAATCCAATATTTAAGGACCCGTTAGTAATATGCTACAGCATACCCACTTCCACATTAATAATAAATTGAAATCAAGTCTGAGGACTATTGAGACCTACTCAGCAAACTGTCAATGACATTCAACCATGTGACCTTGCTGTGTGGATCGGTCCAGTCCCATGTTCTTAACATGTGCCTATGTTCATGATCTACTTTACCAAGTGACATAGCAACTACATTGCTATAGATCATCCAACATACAAGTCTTTCGTTTCATTCATTCCCATGATTAAAATAGACTTGGAACATTTATGATTATCAATCAACGGATACTCTACTCATATTATAGCACAAGGTATAAATGCAATAGATTATTGCCTTTATAATGTGACACTGCATGAACCAATGCCTTTAGAACTAGGGCACATCAATAATTCCAACAACTGTGACCTAATTGAGCGTCATCTTCAGAAACACTTGCATCTATATTGCAAACTACCCAAGAGTTGTCCATCTCCAAATCTAATAGATCGGTGTTTATCTTATTTTTTTAATTTATTATTCAAATATTGGATTTGATTTTAAATTTTTTATTTGTATATAATTTTATTAGGGCCCATATTTAGACTTTTGCTCAGGGCCTCCAAAATTCTCGTGACGGCCCTGTACATATGCCATCTCAGATTGGAAGTACCTTCCTTACAAGCACAGCTAGACCTTTACAAATACAAAGAGTACCCTTCTCACTATATCTAGACTCCCCCATACTAACTTAATCCCAAAGTTAATGTTTACAAAAATTGAATTGAAAGATGAACTCAATTTATAAACAGATTAAGAGTGAATGTTTGATTTTGCTTTGCCAGCGAAGTTTGGCAGAGTTTTAAGATAGCTTGAATGCTCTTAAAATATTGATACTTCACCAAGTTGCTTTGTTGCAGGGCTTTGATGTTCCCGTTAATCTTGGATTCCAGTTGGGAATAATCAAGTCGTTGATTAATCCACAATGACGTGTTGTCTGCTACAAGTGGTGAACGGTGCTTTTGTCGCCTACTAATCAAATCAGCTTGTACCTTTTGTGGGTCTCCTCTCTATTCGTGTAGCTGGAATTATAAGTAAAGGTATGAGAAAGTTGCTTGGGATCCACGAATAAATAATTTGAGATTAATTTCCAACATTTAACATGTCCAAATATAGTTAGCTTAGAGGATACTTCCCTCAAAGTTAACTTCATGCCTCTGAGTTAAATAACTTCTATTATTTACATTTCTGAAACTCTGAACTTTTGGTGGACTTTTGCGTTGCTTTTGCCTTTAATCTTCTTTCTTGCCTCTGAATTATCTCACTACTTCTAAATATGATTCTTGCAGTAATTAACAAAACTTCATCTAGGCATTCTTTGAGATCTAGATTCAAAAGATCTCAATTATCTTCATACGTATTCATCATATCTAAGATGTTTGTCTTAATAATTTTTAAAACTTAATCTTACTTCTTTGAATCGGTCTTATTCTTCTAGAATAAAAATCCATGCAAATTTCTTTTGGTACAGTTATGATAGAATTTTCTTTACCTATTGAAGCTAAATTATCTTGGTAAAATATAGGTACTAAAATATTCATTTCATCTTGTTTTCTTACATGATTTCCTACAAGTGCTTATATCATTTTTGTATAAATACTAATGACTTTACTTCCCGGGGGCATTTTTAAATCTTCTAATTTATAATATAAAGTTAAGGCTAAATTTTTATGTTATCTTGTAATGATATACTGAAAGTTGGTAGAATTGTAAATTTAACATTTTTGATAAATTAAATTTTCCTAACCTTTTGATAAATGAAATTTTCTTTACTGTGGAAATCAAATCTTGTAAATTATCTAAAATTCTATCATCTAATTTTATATAGATTTAAATTAGTGTATCTACATTTTTCTAAAAAACTATGTTTTTATTGTACTCTTCTCTGTTCTCGTAATTTTTTTATAAATATCCTGTTCAAAACTTAAAGTTTAATTACCGTCTTCAAAACTATTCATCCGATTATACATATTATTATCTTCTATTTTTTTATTATCTTCCATTACGTAATTCATTAATAGTTTTATAACCTTCTATTATTATTTATTTTTGAATTTTGATTTCCCCTCCTAATGTTTCTAATCCTTCTTCCAATTCTATAATTCTTTTTTGCAACTTTGTTCCATCTTTGTTACTAGAGATCATTCTATCATGTTCTGCCTCAGTTTGTTTATCTTTTAATTTTATCATCTGTAATGCTTCCTACAACATAAAATATGTTGATTGCTAAAATATTTTAACGGGTTATTTGCAACAGCCTTGAGACTTTCTAGTGATATATCCATTTCAACATAATAGTTGTCTTGTATAATGCTTAATCTTACACCTGAGCTAGTTTAAATCTTTGATATGTTACTTTTGTAGAATATAAAATATGGAAATAAACACTTCTTAAGTCTAATATTATAAGACCACCAATTATTGTAAATTTGTTCTTGCCTCATTTTCAAATTAGTACGGAGTACAACTAGTTTGTCCTTTTGATTACTCTAATACAATAAATACTATTGTCAATTCTAACAATTCTTTTATTCTGTATAGTGTTATCAAAACCTTTTAGTATGAAATCTGAGAAATGATCAAACATTATTTGCAGCAGATTTTGTTTTATTATATGTATATTGAACTGTATAATACATTGAGATCAACCTATCAATTACAAAGCCAATTGAAATACATATCTTACCGTAACCAAAGCTTTTTAGTCTTCTAACACGTATCTGTTTCTTCTAGCACCAAAAGCTAGTCTCTGCAAAACAGGAGATGATCGTTGCCCAAAACAAAATCATAAACACAAAACAAAGGGTTCAAAGCAATACAAGCCAATTGAAATTCACTCAACTGAAAATATCTGTGAGTAGGCTTTTAATCCGGTAAGAAAACGGATGTATGTTGGCCTATTTGATCCATTAACAGGAATGGATCTGATATTTGGTACAAGGTATTCTGCAACCTGTGCCAAGAAACATCCACCCTAAAGCTATAGAATCCAGTAAAAAAAGAAAAAACATAAATTATAAACTAAATTAATCAAGCTTGGTCAAATGGAAAATCTCCTAATGTTGCATTGTGCATGTATATAAATATTATAGGATGAACAGAACGTGCCCCATCTTTCAAGGATACTCAAAGGAGTTTTCTTCATCTAAAATAAATGGTAGCACGAAAATTCTTAGACATTAACGTTTCTATGGGTAGTTTCTGTTTCGAAACTGGAACTTGTGGAAACCAGTAAGAAATGTTTTTGGGGAGAACCTTCGAACCATTGCTTTTTTAAAAAATTTATAGTTATATATTAAATTAACAAAATATAGGGAATCCTAATTGGAACTAAAAATGAGTAATTAAATATTGACACCTTATGAAATCTGAAAAGTAGATCAATCTATGTTTTGACTTTTGAGTACCGGACAAAAGCATGCATCTCTTTCATCACATAACTGAATGTCATCTACTGGAACATTTTACTTGAGCAGTAACGATTACTGGCCATAGCATATAAGCTACAAGAGTCCAACAGGGTTTATTATCTATTATTTGAAACAGACTCATAATGAATGAAGTCTTACCACTTCAGCTGGTTCCGCCAAAACATTAATGAAAAATTTGGCCTGCAATATTATCATAAATGCTACTTTCAACGACAAAATTTACATGATAAATTTTGAACAGTAGACTAAAGGTCCTTTTGGCCCTTGTGCTATGTGATATGCAAAAACACCCCATAATGGCCCCAATAAGCATATTGTTTATAGAATACGATGGAATATGCATATTAGAGGGTATTTTGAAGGATATTCAGTTGCCACATGGGGCAGATCAAGTTATTGAGATACCACATGAGGAAAAGGGGGTAATAACACCTTTAGCTCTTTGAAAATATACATGATGATCTTTTATGCTAGTTAACCTGTTTTGTAGTTGCTCCCGACATGAGGAGATCAGTTGTTACCATTCCAGGCTGCATACAAAATAAGACAGGTAAATAAGAATATCACATGAGTAAACACAAGTGGTTAATTAAATTTATGAGAGAACAAATATGAACATTGAAGACTTTTGGCTGTTGCTTTAGCTTAGTTTCCAATGCTTTAAATTCTTTGTTTTCGTAATGGGAATGGCACGAGAAAATTAACCAAAAATTGTAAGCGATTAAAGGCTGCACTGGGAACACTACTATTTTTTAGTTCCAAGTTGCTGATAGAGTATAACTTAAACCACTAATGTTGTGAGTGAATCACTTGAAATGATCAGTATAATTTTTGGAACATTACAGAATAACTTAAAAGCGACAAAGACACTACTTTTTCCGTATGGATATCCCTTTCCTTTTCATTGAGCATGTATGACCTATCTCTAGGTTGCACGGACACGTCTCGAGTGTCAAATGCGTCACAGAAACCCGGACACGGTAATTTCTAAAAAATATACATTTGGACACTGCAACCAAAAAAGTATAAATAAATATACATACATACGACATTTGTATATATAAAAGAATTATTAATTTGTATACTTATCAACCATATTTGTATATATTATAAAATGTTTATATAAAAAATAAATGATTAATTATTATATTATATCAATTCCATGATCTATTATACTAAACAATTAGAAATATATACAATTGCAATGACTCAAAATTAAAATCATTTCAAACAAAATAATGTTTAACAATATTCACCACCAATTCATGGTGGGATGCTGTCAGGTGTCTTTTAAGTGTCCAGGGCGTGTCCGTAAAAGCAAATCCTATGTGGCATGTCCGTTTGGAAATGGAGTATCGGACACGTGCCCGAAGCGTGTCCGACATGGGGACACTACAAGTTTTGGAGTGTCCGTGTATTTTAGACCTATCTCAACCAAAATAAAAAAAAAATATCATATGCATACTTGATGGGTTTAAGCAGAATGATTATAAAACCAGAGCCACATATCTGGACCAGAGTATGTAGCAAGCAAGGATTATGGACACTACACCAGAGAATATGTTAAGGGGGAAAAGGTATACAAAACAATCTTGGACCTAGAAAAGACGTTAAAATGATATGATAACACATATTTACTTACTTCTAGATTAACTTTTTTTTGTGGGTCTGACAAGTGTATAATGAAAATAAAAATTAGATGAAGTAACCCAACATACCGATAAGTTATGGACCACCACATTTTGAACATCTTCCATCCGCAACTCTGCCTGATCAGGGAAGGGAAGGGTCAAAATGTAAATAACTACTACCCCTTCTTACATACAAGATATCTCTGTTTTATATTCACCAATTGTGAGTAATGACTCTCATATCTCTGTTTTATATTCACCAATTGTGGGAAACCACTCTTGGGCATATGAATCTCGAAAACCCTTCGGGCCTAGCATGCAGGCATTGTGGCTAAACAATGCCCCCTAGTCTAGAAGGAAATTTATGTGGGATATGGATTGGGGATAAAACCGAGTTGGCTGGCTGGGGACTTGACATTGTGTGAAAGCCTTTGCCATAGCCTATTACCGTACAGTTTATATATATGTATAGGGCACAAAAAATATGTAGTACATAGAGGCAATAGTACAAACAAAATAAATTCCAATTCCTTTATATCTTGACATTAATCGAGTATATATATGCACCTATGAAAAATAATAAATATATATCTATATATAAAAAAACCAAAGTGTAATACAGCATTTTCTTTGCAAACAATAATCAGATGCCAAAGCACTTACAAGAAAAAGAACGATTGTTCTGAACTAAAACTTCTTTGTCAATTCAATTTAATGGAATCATAGAATCACAAAAGAAGAAGAAGAGTGTACCTGCAATGATTTGGTTAAATGCACAACACTGCGTTTGGTAGCTCCATATGCAGCAAATCTTGGAGAGAGAAAAAGTTATAACACATGCACAAAATGATGCTAATGAAATATGAAATGTTATAAGAAGGCCTAATGCATAAGGAGCCCTTGAACATATCAAACATCTCCCTATCACCCTGAACTCGCAAAAGGTCTATCTAGCCCTTAGAAATAGAATTATGAGAATAACCCCTTGGATTGATGTATTTCATTACTTCATGGCCTACTGACTGAGAAATAAGAATCTTTCTGTGCATGTACATGTTTAATTATTTTAGTTCTATCAACGCATCATAGTTTGATAAACTGGTCGCAAATATCTCCAAATAATGAATGACCAAAAGTGCGAAACTGAAAACTGTAGAAAGAAGGTAAACCGCTCATATTTTTTCCCCTGTTTAATGTAGAATTCATACTCAAGTACGGCATAAATTCTGGACAGTTCACTTAGACAATGACTTAAAATCCATCGCGGAAAAAAGTAAGGCGAATTTAGGACACAAGAATGAGTCCTATTAAAAATCCTAGTTACCATACAAATTTTGTATCCTTTTTCCCAAATACACTGGACTAATAACTCACCATGTTAGTTCATAAGACCAAGAAAATTGCATCACAATGATTAATGAAAAAGGGTAGTAGATGATCATGTTCAAAAACTAGGGGTTGTAATAGGCTGTGTACCGAAAAAAGAGAGGACCAGCCTAATAGCAAATGTGGTTTAACTTGCAAAATAACTATCAGCAAAAGCTATCGGACAAAATTTGATTAAAACTAATTACTCAATAGCAAAGCAAGCAGTTCGGCAGCTGAGTTTAAAAATGGAATGAATCTTTCAGGATAAAGTTGATTAAAACAACATTGAAATGGCCGATCTAAAGGTCAACCATAATGAGAAAGAAAGATACTTAAACATTCGATGTGAACGACTTCAAGAACACCTGCAAAAATATGTTATTGTTCTCTGTTCAAGATTGTAAACACCATTGAAGGTCAAACCTATTGAGTTAAGGGTGATGACATCATGGACCATGACATGAACAGCGTTGAACAATATGTTAAAGCTTAAGAAGAATACTCATAAAAATACCTTGGGGTTGGTCGTCCATCAGAACCAGCTCCGTCAATGTTGAATATATGACCACCTCGAGGTTGGTTCAACATCATTTTAATTGCCTTCAAATCAATAATGCATGAGAAATTTCCAAGAAATCTCACCTAAGAATGAAGAAAATTATTTTACCTCTCGACAACAAATCATTAAACCAAGTGTGTTTGTATTGACAACTTCACTGCACATAAGATAACTACAAATAGTCAAACCAAAGAGCATAGGTTAAAAAGTAGAGAAAAAAGAAAACCGCGTAAAGTCTTACAGAAGATCTTCATCTGATGATTCTGCAAGAGGCTTGAAGCTGTACGCATTTGAGCCTGCATTATTAATCTGCATCATTCTTAGCATGAGGTAAGAGAGAAAAAAATGGAGCCAATAATGGTCAAACAACCAAATTGAATCATAATATGAAAAGAGCAGCACAAGAAGTAATCATTAAGAAATTGTAAGTTGTATGAAATTTCTATGCTATCATGAACAGATACTCTAAGTCACTAATTTTTCCATGTTTCATTTCTGCTTCAGAAACAGAAACTCAGGAAATCAGTGGGAAACTCATTTCCTAATATTTAGTAAGCAGTTTCTGGAAAATTAACCCTCAGTAGTAAAATAACAACTCTTCCGAACTAAAGTATCTTCTTCAAAACTCTTAATTACTAATTTGCAACTTTTTCATGTTTTCTTATTTTCTATAATTAATTTATGTTTCTAAATTTGCAGTTAGTTATCATGTAGCTCTTCTATTTTCTAAAAGAACAAAATTACATCTATATAGTTTAAATATATCCTTCTATTTTGTTATTTACATGTAGAATTAGAACCCTAGTTTCTTTTGTATATTTTTTAGAACTTGTGTTTTCTTGTGTTAGAAATAGTTTTAGATTGAAGGGTAGAACAATGATAGAAACAAGGCACGTTTGTTTAGGTCTCTCAGTTTTATCTGTAAGGAGAGTAAATGAGAATTATAGGGAGCACTAGGGGTGGGGTCTCACCCTTGGGTTGGGAAGGGGCACAAACCTGTGGGAGAAAACATATTCTATATTAAGTTATCATTTCTTGGTGTGCTGGCTTTGTCTAGCATTAATTGATTGAGCCTGCTATAAATTATATAAAATAAGTAACACGAATTCTATTTCAGTTTATAAGTCTATCTATTTTCTATTAATTGGTCCGACCAAATAGATTTGACCATGAGACACAAGGGAAACAATAGGAGAATTAGTAGAATGCTCAAGGAATTGTCAAAAAAAAATGAAGAGACTGAGGGATATCACAGATTCGTTGAGAGATTTGAGAAAGCTTCCTTCAGAAGAGTGGTTAAGGAGGATTGAAGTTACAAAGTGTATTTTAATCTATTCAGCATTCTCATAAGTTTCAAAAATTTTCAATTTGTTATTATTGTTTAGATTTTATCATCTTTTAACTAAAAAAAGTATTAGCACTTCATTAAAAAATTTCAAAATTAAACATTGAAGGGTATTATATTTTTAATAACCAATGCAATAAAAATGGACAAGATTACCCTTTCTCGCGACAATTTAGTATTAGGGATCATCTGTTTGCTAACTTTTTGAAACCATAGACCCCATTTTGGAAACATAGAAATGATATGATGTCAGGCCAAGATATCGCCGGTTTGGAACTTCTGATAAAAAGAGATCGGGAATCAGGTCAGAAGAGAAGAGAAGAGGGGTTAGGGAAAAGAAGAAAGAAAGAGGGGGAAATTAGAGAGAGTAGTGAATTTCAGATTGTATTTCATTGATTAAATAAATACGTATGTAACTAGTACAGGTATATATTGTATCTTGTAACAAACTATTGCCAACATGGAAGAAAGACAGTAGCTAAGCTAATTACAATTCAACTAGCAACTTGACTATTTTGGTTATAAACTAATCTTAGCTATTAGGAATTGTCACGTGCTCTAATCTTCCTTTGATCTAACAATACCGCCCCCTTTAGAGCATTCTTGACCCCAAGAATGAAAGAAAGCAGGAAATAGCTGAACGAACACAGAGAATTTTTCCGTCACTGAATCAACAGCGGACGGACTGGCTGGCCTCAATCACCACCTTTGCTGGCTGTAAGGAATCATTCCATCACAAATAGGTGGAATAGCAGTCAATGCTGGCTGGCGAATCTGCTGCAGGCCTTTAGCTGTTTCTGTAGGAAAAGTTCATTGAACTTGTTAGTATTTCCCCTATCGAAAGGGAGCAAGGCTTGATCACCGTCAACTTTTACTTCATTTTGAAACTCAATATGAATCATATAAGTCCTCTGTTCAATGACCCCCACCAGCCCAGGTTGCTCAACACATTTCGTCGATCTTGTCTCAATTTCAATCCAAGATCAAATTTCATCTTCCTATGTACCACTAAAAGTAAAACATGAATACAAATCTCTGCAATCAATTCTGAAAACTCAGCACACACCAGCCATCTGCGTAGTTCCTTGCTGAATTCTCAACCTCATCACACCAAAATGACGCACAATTGGCCACTGAATAGTAGTGAAAACTCACAAAGATTCATCTCGTTCCCTCTACTGCTGAATTCCCTAACTTTATTGACATTACAAACACTTCAGCTATCAACCAAAAAGCATACAGGAATTTCACTTCATCCGCATCTATGCAAAAACACCATACTTCTCCTGCAATTGAGCATTTACAGCCTCCTCAATAAGCTTTACCATGGGCAAGGTGAAAGACATATTGCCAGCAACTGTTGGCACAAAAGTGCAAGTCCTTGCTCAATCTTGCTCTTTACTCTATACTGACATTAACACTGTAATTGGTAGACCATTTCATCAAACCATAATCCCTAGCCATCGCTACATTGTTGCATATCACCGCTCTATGTAATATTGCCTCATTCATAACTCTTGATAACATAATTAGAAACTTCTTAAGAGAATTCATATCATCAAACTTCAATAACATCACATTCAATTGATCAAGAATGTGTGTAATTAGTCTACCAAATCCTTGAATGTCACAACCAATCACAGTCCCAACACCAAACTGCGAAATCAGGTTCACATCAACTCCCAATTTCCCCATAAGTTCCATAATTCCAGATTTTGCAACTGTTATAGATGTATATAGACAGGATTGCTGAACTATACATTATCATAGAATCAGAAAATTGATTATAGGAGAGATTACAGGAATTTGCCTTTATGCCTTTCCTATTTTAAGCCTAATCTGCTTGTATAAATACCTGTAACTATTCACGTAATAATATAACAATCATTCTCCAATTCTATTATGTTATTACATGGTATCAGAGCCTGGAACAGATCTGAGTGTTGAATTTAGGGCATTTTCTCTAAATTTCTATTTTTTTCTCTGCTTTAGGGTTTTCTCAAACCCACTGTTATCTCCTTGTTACTTGTTACAGTAGCATTTTTTTTCTCACCTCCCTTTTCAAACGCAAGTTCTGGCGCCGATAAGCAATTCTGGTGAATCCCGGTGACCTGACTGTCCAAGCGTGAAGACCACGCGCCACCGCTCATTCCGCTGCTCTTCCACTCGCCGCACGTGCCTCCACCATAACTGGCCAAATTTCAGGGACGTTATCATCTCTCCATTTCTGTTGCTCTTGTGTTGTTAGTTTTCTGATTTGACACTTTCTTGATGGAATTAAAAACCGGGCAGCAACTGTAGACAAATTGTTTAGTTCGCCGTTTTGGAACATTGACTATTGTTGGGTACTTGGGTTGTCAACTTTGGTTTCTTTATCATTATAACTTATTTAAATGGGATCTTATAATGAAAAGAAAGTGATTACTGAAGTCACTCAGTTCTCTACCCCTTCTGTTACCATTTCTGCTCATGAACATGCTCGGTTAACTAGTGTGGGACAACAAATCTCAAGGGTCTGGAACAGCCTTCCGTAGCTGGTTTGGCTAACACAGGTAATCAAGTTGCACGTCTCTCTATCTCATCCAATAGTTGGATTGTTGATTCAGGTGCTACTGACCATATGACCGGGAACCCAGGTATACTTTCCTCATTTAAACCTTCAATTAACTTACCTCCAGTCACTTTAGCAAATGGATCTAAAGCTTCGGTTATTGGACACAGAACAACAAACTTAACAAAAAGTCTTCCATTATCAACTGTTTTATGTCTATCTCAATTCCCTTTCAATTTCTTATCTGTTATCCAACTCACAAAAACCCTTAACTGTTGTATTACTTTCTATCCTACTTATTGTCGTTTTCAGGATCTTGAGACGAAGCAGACTAATGGAAAATGGTGTTTGGTGAATGGATTTTATATTCTTGAATCTACTTCTAAATCAGTGCCTCAATCAATTGCGTGTGTAAATTCTGCCTCTTTACATCTCCATCGACAACTTGGTCATCCGCCCCTTCGTATTCTCCAAAAGTTATGTCCAAGTCTTAAGCATGAATCCACCTTGGAATGTGAAGCTTGTCAATTTGCTAGACATCATAGGGTATCTTATTCTCCTAGAACAAATAAACGTGTTGAGTCCACTCTGATATATGGGGTCCTTGTCCCGTTTTATCTAAATCTGGTCATCGTTTCTTGGTGACATTTGTTGATGATTATTCTTGAGTGACTTGGCTTTATCTTATGAAATCTCGTACAGATTTATTCTCAATATTTTGTGCATTTCATGCTAAAATTAAGACACAATTTAACAAGATAATGCAAAGGAATACCTTTCTAGTACTTTTTCGTCATATCTCACACATGGCATAATTCATCAAACTTCTTGCATTGTTACTTCTCAACCAGAATGGAATAGCTGAACGAAAGAATCGTCATCTATTAGAAGTTGCTCATGCACTAATGTTTCAAATGCAGGTTCCAAAATCCTTTTGGGCAGATGCAGTTTCCACTGCTTGTTTTCTTATATAATCACATGCCCTCTTCGGTTCTTCATGGTTAGGTCCCGTATTCTCTCCTTTTTCCGTCAAAAGTTTTATTTCCTCTTCCCCCTCGCGTATTTGGGTGAACTTGTTTTGTATAAGATATGCGGCATCAGGTGTCAAAACTTGACCCAAAATCTCTTAAATGTGTCTTTTTAGGATATTCCCGACAACAAAAGGGGTATCGAAGTTATTCTCCTTCTTTAAGTCGTTACCTGGTGTCAGTAGATGTGACATTCTTTGAGAACACTCCTTTCTTTGGTTTCAATGCATTCATTCCTGTTTCTTCTCCAAATACTATTGAAAACGAGTTTTTTGTTTATACTGTTAGTCAATGGGTACATTCTCCTCAAATTACTCAGGTCTCCAAACCCTTCATCATCCTCTCATTCATCAAGTATACACACATCGTGTCCCACAAGCAATTAAGGCACCATCTCACAATTCAAACACCAATGTTACACCCTCTGCTTCGTCTCCAAACCTTGTGCCTACCTCTGACACAAGCCTTGCCCAACCAATTGCTCTTCGCAAAGGTAAACGTACATGCACTTACCCTATTTCTGCCTTTGTTTCTTATGATACTTTGTCACCTTCTACTGAGTCTTTTGTAGCCTCTTTAGACTCCGTTGTTGTTCCCAAGTCGGTAGCTGAAGCACTAGTTCATCCTGGATTGCTAAAGGCAATGAAAGATGAAATGATGGCACTTGAAGATAATCACACCTGGGACTTGGTAAAAATACCTTCTAACAAGAAAGCTATCGGTTGTAAATGGGTGTACACTATTAAGATGAATCCAGATGGTTCTGTTGCACGATTAAAAGCTTGTCTAGTTGCTAAAGGTTATGCTCAATCTTATGAAGTTGACTACTCTGAAACATTCTCTCTAGCCGCCAAGTTATCTTTTGTTCAACTTTTTATCTCTTTGGCAGCTACTTATAACTAGAATCTTCATCAACTTGATGTTAAAAATGCATTCATACATAGAGATTTATGTGAAGAAGTGTACATGGAGCAACCACCTGGATTTGTTGCTCAGGGGGAGTCAAGCAAGGTATGCAAGTTACGAAGATACTTATATGGCTTGAAATAGTATCCACGGGCATGGTTTGGGAGATTCAATTCTACCGTGATTGAATTTGGCTTAAAGAGAAGTGCATATGATCATTCTGTGTTTTTCCCATCATCTAGCTCTGGGTGCATTTTGTTGGTTGTGTATGTGGATGATATTGTGAATGCTGGGAGTGATAACATAGGAATTTCAAAATTGAAAGTATTCCTTGGAACTTTTTTTCAAACAAAGGATCTAAGATCCTTAAAGTATTTTTTGGGGATAGAAGTGCTTCGTAGTCGAAAGGGAATCTATTTGACTCAAAAGAATTATTGTTTCGATTTGCTGAATGATGCAGGTATAATTGAGGCAAAGCCTTGTGATGCACCAATGATAACAAATGTGAAATTGAAGCCTGAAGATGGAAATTTGCTTGAAAATCTAGAAAAATATAGAAGAGTTGTTGTGAAATTGAATTATCTCACGATTACTCGCCCTGACATCACATTCTAAGTAAGTGTGCTTAGTCAATTTGTATCATCTCCTAGGACATCACATTGGGAGGCCTTGACCCACATTTTGAGATACTTAAAGGGAGCTCCTGGACGTGGGATCCTGTATGAAAACCATGACCACCATACCATAGAGGGATTATAGATGCTGATTATGCAGGTGATATTACAGATAGACGATCCACTACTGGTTACTGTCTATTTGCTGGAGGTAACCTTGTATCTTGGAAGAGTAAGAAGCAAACTGTGGTATCACGCTCAAGTGCAAAATCTGAATACAGGGCGATGGCTCAAACAACATGTGAGCTTGTATGGTTGTGTCAATTGAAGAAATTGGGTTTACCAAACAAAACTTATGTCGTTGTGGTGTGACAACGAGGCAGCGATATACATCACTAGTAATCCTGTATATCATGAACGAACATAGTTGTTAAAGGCGCGCTTGACGTAGGGCGCCACCCTTGGAGCCACGGCATATCACAGGCAGGGTGGTGTCCAACAGGCGCGCCTCAAGTGCGCCTCAGAGCGCCAAGGCGCACCTCACGGACACTTTTATCCTTTGTGGTTTAATTTTGCATAATTATGATTTTTACATCCATTTTTAAGAGTTTTAAATAATAATATAAGGCTAGATATTCCTAATTCAATTCTTATTAAGGCTAAATCAACTCAAGTATAGATATTCCTAATACAACATGTAAGATTTACATACATACATAAATACATACATACATACACATACATATACATATACATATACATATATACATACATAATGTATGTATGTATGTATGTATGTATGTATGTATGTATGTATATATATACACATATATACATATACATATACATACATACATATATATACATATACATATACATATATACATACATAATGTATATATATGTATATATGTATATGTATGTATGTATGTACATGTATATATACATGTATATATATGTATCTGTATGTACATGTATATCTATGTATCTGTATGTACATGTATATGTATGTATATATGTATGTATGTATATGTATAT
>CATIWQ010116970.1:0-12301 GCA_949673415.1 Euphorbia schlechtendalii | reverse complement strand
GTCACATGTCAACTTCTGGTTGAAGAGGAAAATAATCACATGTCAACAACGCATTCAGTTCAGTTCAGTTCAGTTTCAGTTTATATATTATTGTAAATATTATTAAAGTAATTATATATATATATATATATATATATATATATATATATATATATATATATATATATTATTGAAATGAGAAAATAAAAGAAAAATATTAATCATAAATAAAATAAATAGTAAGTAATAAAAATTATTTAAGAATATTATTAATAATATGTTAAAATTTGATTATTAATTATCGTTAATAACGAATAACTTTGTTTATTAACAAATAAATAGGTAAAATAATTAATTTATAAAGTATTAAAAATCATACCTATTACAATATAATTGAGAAATATTATAATTCATGGTTAGGTTAATTTTTCTAATTCAATCTATGTTTATGTTGTCATTTTCACTATCATAATCGACATGTTGGATATTGCTTTGCTTCATCTCCCAAATTTGTTGTACAATAAAATTCGCACTACTAACAATATAATTGAGAAATATTACAATATTATTATTCATGGTTAGGTTAATTTTTCTAATTCAATTTTCATCTATGTCATCATTTTCACTATCCTCATCGACATATTAACTATTATTTTGGTTCACCTCCCAAATTTGTTATACGCTAGAATTTTGCACTACTAACTTAATTACTTTTTTTCATTTTGTAGTATTTTTAATTAAACTACATTTGTCCTAAAATAATATTACAATGTGTGGTTTTTGTTAATACTAAAAAAGTTAAGGATCCAACAAAATATCATAATAAAATTAAAGAAACAAAAATATAATATTATATAGTTAAAAGGTAATGTTGTTATTATTTATATAAATAATTATTATTCAATTAAGTATCAGTATTTTCATTTTCAGAATAATAAGTTTCAGTATGTTCAGTTTCAATTCAGTTCAGTTCAGTATCGTTCAGTTCAGTTTAGTATGTTCTGTTTCAGTTGAAAAGTACAGAGCCTAAATATGCTCCCATTAACTTTCTTGTACACACAGGGCTCATCAACATTTTGAGTGAAACCAAATTCTTTTATGGCTTCATCAAATCTTTGATTCCAAGACCTAGATGCTTGTTTCAACCCATAGATTGATCTTTGAAGCTTGAATACTTGGTTAGGAAACTTCGGATCGACAAAACCCTCGGGTTGTGTCATATACACATCCTCAGAGGAGCTCTCCATTTAGAAAAGTTGTTTTGACATCCATTTGCCATATCTCATAATCGTACCATGCATCTATGGTGAGAAGAATCCTAATGGATTTGAGCATCACTACTGGTGAAAAGGTTTCATCATAATCAATTTCTTGAACTTAACTAAATTCTCTTGCAACTAGTCTACCTTTGAAGATGTTGTCGGCTTTTAACTTGAAACACCACTTACAATCTATTACCTTATCACCCTTAGGTGGATCCACCAAGCTTCGAACTTGGTTATCGTACATAGATTGTATCTCAGCTTCCATGGCTTTTCGCCATTGATATGAGTGTGGGCTTTCAATGACCTCCTGATATGTTCTTGGTTCCTCATGGTCTGGGACCAGGAAGTCACCATCATCAATCATGAGTAAATTTAATTTCTCTGGCCGATGACGAACCCTATCAGACCATCTAGGTTCCTGTGTAACCGGTTCAGCTTACTCGACTTGTTGAGTTCCTGGTTCGGTTTCCTTAGTAACTTCAGTTTCAACTGAAGAAATTTGTGGGAATAAGTGTGCAGAAATTTTTGAAGGGAATAAGTGTGCAGAAATTATTTTAAAAAAACATATCAATATAAATTTTGAAGATAAAAATAAAGTAAACAAAATATATTTTCTTTTTATAAATATGAATTATAAAGAGGTTGATATTAGATACCACGACATCCCACCTCCTATCTAGAGGTGTACCAATTGAGTTATACCACATTTGGTATTAAACTAAACTGTTGGTCCTGATTGGCAATAATGAACTCGGTTAGAGACGGTGAATGACTTAACCTTATTAGCTAATTTGATTTTAGGTCCATTTAAAATTATGTTAAGTGTTGAGTTTGTTTAAATGATGGATGCAATCAGACAATGAAATCTTAAACAAACAAGAAAACTAAGCTAAGTCTCAATTTGACAGACTGTGTTGAGTAAGACTACGCAACAAAGTTGACTAAATACACTTAGTAAAATCACAAATATAATATAAAAGTACCGAGTGAAGTAGCTTGCTGAGTAAAATAAAGAGACAGAGTTAAAAATAACAAACATCTAATTTTATCCCGATTCAACCTCTCGCCTAGGTCCAATTCCCTGTACCTTCTTGAGCATTAATCCACTATTTAATACTCCTTTAAATAGGCGGAGAAGCCTTCATAACGGGTATTAGAAGCAAGTACCTTCCAAGCTTATCTAACTCTCAAGCGAGACTAGAGTACCCTTCTCTATCTCACTATCGGTGAAGCGATTTCTAATTTGAAGAAATGAAGAAAACAACATATAAAGACATTGTTTTCTCCTTAAAAATGTGATCTGTTATAGCTTTGAGTGATTTAATGATTTCTTCAAAATATAGAGTGTGAACTTCATGTTGTTCTTTTAGATTTAGGAATCCTGAATTGCTGAGTAAGTTTTAGTAAAGATTTTGCACTAGAAATCCATCTTCTATTTATAGAGGAAGGTTGAGGTAGTTGTTGCAAACTTATCCTTCAAATTGTTAAATCTTCAATTTATCTTATCGTAAAGTCTTCAAGAATCTTCCCATTTGATATAGATTTGAATTTGTTTAGAGAGAGACATGTAACCGTTGATGCATGGGGATTAAACCGTTGAATGAAATTCTCGCTAAGTCTTGATCTTCAATCTAATTCAGCTTTGCAAGATGAGGAGCACACTGGTACGTGACATTCTCTGATATGATTGAAGTAATGGTAGGAGCAGAATGGCATAACCCATTCTAAAATGTGGTGAGATAGCTCGTTGTTCTTGGATTTTAGCGTTGACCTGTTGACATTTCGTACTAATAGCTTTTCCTTTAGATCACATAATTAATCCCTTTTTTATTTTAGTGCCCAATCTTCTTCGAGACTTGAAAAGAATCAAACTAGGAATACTCTGTTCTAGGAATAGAAGGTTAAAAGCATACAATATGAAAATAGCGCAAGTTCTAAACACTCAACATAAATTGTAAAAGACAAGAGCCGAGTTTAAATGATTTTTACCGTGTTGAGTGACTATAACTCAGCAGTTTGTGCTAGTGATTCAACCTAATTCTTTTAAGTCAGCAAGACTAGATAAACTAATCTTAAATAAACCTGATTAAATGATGAAAAGCTAACTATGGTTTTGACTTATAGGTTGTTGTCTGTAATGTTTTATATCGTAAAAAACTTTAACTAAAAATTTCTGAGCAATCTTTAAGCTAGGTTAAAAAATCCCCCCAATTTTTTAGTGATGTACCTTTCGACAAAAAGCATTTTCACTCGAGCTGATTGAATCACCCTCAGGCGCATATAGCTAGAAGTAAGAAATTGGTCTCGCTAAAGACTTTCTTCAATTAGTAAAGTAAACCCTTGGTACTTATCTTATCAATCACACTAATAGCTTCGATAACTCACTTTAATATTATATAGTTTTTTTTTCTATTTCACCAGGTGATTGTCGAAACCTAGGTATGTTTTTGGAGAAAAAGAAGTTATGTACTAGAAGAAAAGAAAGCTTCTTCCCTCTTGTATTGTATGAGACAAGAATACTTACAACAAGATGGTTCCTTTAGGTGAGTTTGGGCTCTGTCAACATCTAAAGCATAGGCTATGAAACCTATTGGGAAAGAATGCTTTCTAAGAGGGAACATCTTTCAAAATCCATGGAGACATCGACGAATTCTCTTAGCATAAATCTTGTGATCTTTGCCGTTCGACACCCTCCATAATGAGATATTTCACCCGTACTTAGATGACTAGTGGCTATTGTTGGAGAGCACACATATCACTATGGTACTCGAGAAAAAGAGTCAACCGCTTAGAGGAGAGGTTCGAGTTGGGCCCTAGTCATAGTTAGTTCATATTACCTGCTCCCAAGCTGTGCTACATTTCTTTCCATTTTTCTACTATGCCATTGTAGAGAATCCCTCTTTGATTTGTTTTCCACTCCACAACGATATAGTTGCAAGCTATAGTTTAATAAATATTAAAGGAGTAGAGTTACCTGGTTATGTATAAGACTCCTCACGCTGAGTGAACTGTTGAGACTATGCTGAACTCCCTTATACTTAAATAATTCTTCTTTTGATGTAGTCTCTAATTAGTTAACATCCTTAGTCACATGCTAATGGTAGAAATTATTCTTCTCTTCAGGTTTAGGGGGAGCCCAGGGCTACATGCTCTCCAACTTCTTTAACTCCCGTAATTTTGTGAACAAGAAACCTAGGTTGGCTGAGTAAGGAGAGTTCCCGTGGTATTCTTCCTTTGGCAGTCGTACTGATGCTATCGACTTGGTCTGCACTACTTTCACTGCTGCTGGTTTCCCCTTTATTTGTGAAGAAGTGGGGGTTGATGAGGATTCTGCCTCAGCTTTCCTGTACCAAGACCTGCTAGTAGGTGGAGCCGCTATTGCATTCATGGCCTCGATTCTCTCCAGTTTCTCTACTTTCTCAAAGACGTTGTTATAGGATGTGAAGGTGTCTATGCCCAAGTTGTTTCTGTATGCTAGCAAGGCTCCATTAAGAGTTTGACAATCATCTCTGGCAAGCTGAGCCGGTCCTTCAATAAAACCTGAGTCTTCATCCACCGACCCTAATAGGGCTTGAATAGCTCACCAGGCATTTGTTTAACGGCATCCAGGTTCTGCATAGTGGTCTTCATCTGAGAGTTAAAGCCGTACTGCTCTACCAATGCCTTCGACAAGCGATCCTAGTCGCTTGAAATTTCTAGAGGTAAATTATTGTACCACTCATTAGCTGGCTCGCCTAGAGTGATGATGAATAACTTGGCAATCATCCTATCTAAAATTCTCCTAGCCCTCATCACCGTTTGATAGTTCGTCAAGTGAGATCTGGGGTCCCCCTCCCCTATACTTCACCAACTCAGGCATCACTAAGTTATCGGGAAGCTAGTCTTCTTTGTAGACTACCGATAATATCAGATAGTGAGTGGGGGGTGGAACGGTGAATTGATGTACATGAGCGGCAAGGAACTGTTGCCAAATTTCTGCTATATTTGGTCCTTGGCCCTGGGGTAGAGTGATCTCTCTATAAGAAGGAAAAATATGGTTGATAAGTGTGAGTGAAGGTCGCAGGTGGCGGGTGAGATTGACCGTGAGTAAATGTCATATTTTCAAACCCAATGGCAAAGCTTAGAGCGCCTGTCGAACGAGGGCCTAAGCGGTATTGACTTGCCGAGGGGCTCATTCCAGTGTGGAATAGAGTAGGGGCAGCGGCACAGTAAGGTCCTGTCTACTAAGAGTTGAAGCTAGGGGGAGCGAGACTAGGAGATAGCCTGCTGAGTGGCATTGCTGATAGCTGGGTCATTGATTGCGGGGATGGTGTGTTAACAATTGGATGACTAAACTGACCAGATCTAAATAGGTGTTGTGGCTGGGCTACGTCGGCTGGTGGAGCCTGATCACCCTTGGAACTTTTCCCCACTTGAAACGATCTGAACTCCGCTGGACCACTCCTAGTGCCAAACTGGAATATGTTGCTTAGAGAATTGATACTAGGAAAATATAGTGGTCTCCTTGCCCTAGGATGATTGTCAGTGGGGAATTGAGTGTTTCCCTCATTTTTAGAATCCGATAAACGATCTGAATTATGGTCCTCCATTTGCCTCAGTCAGGCATGATGCTAGATGGTTTGCATTTGCTACTCTCTACCAACAAAGGCCTTTAACATGCTAGTGATCTATCTACTGATGTTTTGTTGTGGTCCCTAAGTCGTAGCGAAAGGTCCCTCGTGAATAAAATGGCCCCTTGTCATGTTATCTTCTTGGGAGTTGGTAATGCAGAAGAATTGATCCCTGCTCAAGTCAAAGCTTTGTCCTGAACCTGAACCAGACCTGGATTCTGAATGTTCACTCGAATCAGTGTACGGTACACCCTCCTATTGAGATGAAATGTTCCCTTGCCTAGCCATGGCAGGAGAGACTCTGACAAGGTGACTACCAGTCCTTCTCCAAACCTTTGCTGAAGTACACAAGACAGATATCAGATCATGCATGATATATGCATGAGTAATGATTATGGATGTAGTGGTTTAATTATGATGAAGTTAGAGAATGCCAATTTTAAAGATGACATCCATGCGATGTCGGGGCCTCGTTACAAGGCTCATGGTATTGGTGGTTTTTCCATATTACCCATGCGGTAACAGGCTCCTTATAGTTTTCACTAGGGGTCGGGTAAACAGTGTGTTATACCCTATAATTTCTAAGGTGATGGATATATTACCCCATTTGGGCAGAGGTTCGGGCATCCTTTGGGACACCTCTATGTTGCGGTCCAAATCCTAGGTGACGCTGTCATGGCACATCTTCTAAAACTAGGTGGTTGGTATTAGTGCAATACCTAGCGTAACGTGGTATGTGTTTGTGTGTGCATATTAGTGTCTACACAAAAATCATGGTTAGCATGATGCCATACATAAAGAAATGCTCATTTGAATGCATGATGTGGATGTGTGCACATAGCACATAGCAAACAACATATCTCATCCGACCTTATATCTCCCATGCGTAAGGGGGTATGCTTCTAATTCTAGGTTTGGTTTATCTTAACATCGCAAGGATATTAAGGTTCATTCCTGAACAAAAACAAATGTATCTTGTTTTGGTAAACCTAGTGGAAGTGTCTACGGTTTTTTTATATGAGTTTGGTCAACGAGTTGTTGATGTAGAAGGTTCTTGTTGCACTGAGATACACTTTCTCTCTTTCTCCTGAATGGGTTCAAGAGGGTCCATGCTGTATGGCAACAAGTGATCCACTCGCTAAGTACCTTTGGTTGCCAAGGGGTCGTAAATGGTAATTTCGTGAGTTTCTCGGTAAAACAGGGCACCCTAACCTTAATGGCTAATTCGTCTAATGCATATGCTTTGTGGAATACTAAAATTTTAGAAATGGTTTGACTTAAATAATGAATTTTCACCAACTCATCAAAAAGTCTTTGAAACTTTTAAGTTTAAAAGAAAGAAGAAATCCCCAGCGGAGTCGCCATAGTGAGCGGATGACGTTCTACCCGCATGGTCGTCGCGAGGCGCCGGCCTTGTGAGATGGGGCGTGGGGTTTTCGAAACTTTGTTGTTTTGTTATGGAATGGACTCTAAAGACTCGAGGCCTAAACCCCTAGCCTACGTTATACAGAGTCGCCACCCGGATAAGCTCTTTCGGGAAATTCGGTACAGCCTAGATCTGTTAAGCCTAAACGATACCGTAGTATAGAGATTCGGGTCCGGATGAGTTTGCTTACTTCATCATTGTTTAAGTCATATTAGGCAATTGGATACCATTTTCCAATATTATGATATCCCATTCTAAATCATTTTCGAGTTATATTTAGCATGCATACAGAATGCAATAAATAAGTGCAAAAAGTAAACACGTAGGAAAGTAAGTGGGAATTATTTACATATTTGGGGATGGGGAATACAAATGGCCTAAAATACATGGGATCTAAGTAAGTGAATACATCCATATCCTATTATACAAATGATCTGTCAAATACATAATTTTTATTGAAGTGCGATACCCCGAAGGAAAATAAATCCTAACATACATCTAACCTAATCTACATGTATCCACAAAAGTTAGCACAATATATTTTCACAACACAAGTATGTGCGAATGCCCCAAGTATGTTTGAATTGAATATTAGGAAGACCAGTGTGGTCGAGTTAAATAAAAGGTGCCAACGAAGGCCTGTGATTTTCATTGTGAAATTGATCCATTTTTATACAAGTATGTTGCTCATATTATTAGTGAGAATGCCATATGTGAATTTTATGGGGTCGAATATCCGGGAATGGTGCGTTCCCTTCATGGGGGGTTTCCTAATCAAAACTTAATTATTCACAAATACATGGAAGTCATAAATTAATTCTAGGTCCATGAACATAATTACATCTTTTGCATATATTCCGAGGAAATTCAAGAATGGTAATAATTTTACCTCGATTAAGAGGATACCGTCATTTAAATTTTTTGGGATATAGCCAAGAGACTAATGCAACCCATAATTATTCTACTGGCCTTGTTATGTTCATGTAAGTAAGTAATTTTTGGCTAATTAACTCCTCATTAGTGCATAATATGTAAATAAAGTTCTGGAAAATAAAGGTAACACCGATGTCGGTGTTGCAATGTCGGTGTCAGCATTGTAACACTAACACCGACATTGCAATGTCGACGTCAGCCTTGCCTAAATTTTCCAAAATATAAGAGGAAAACTGCAAACACTTAAACACTTTCAAAACAACATAAAAGTATCAAATAACATGAGACACAACTCTAGGATCTCAGAGGCTCACCTTGTAGTCGAGAATCCACTTCTTCGAGATCCGCAAAGCTCCTCCGGGAAGCCCTCTTCGTTTCTTTCTTCTTATAAGG
Source organism: Euphorbia schlechtendalii (assembly GCA_949673415.1). Classification (NCBI taxonomy): domain Eukaryota; kingdom Viridiplantae; phylum Streptophyta; class Magnoliopsida; order Malpighiales; family Euphorbiaceae; genus Euphorbia; species Euphorbia schlechtendalii. The sequence goes on along the minus strand of CATIWQ010116970.1, from coordinate 3,695 downwards.
TAGTGAATCGGCTTAAGGAAGATTGATGTGTGGGACAAGTTTTGCTCCCTAAAGTGAAAGTATATGGACTCTTATGTATCTAAAGATTATGTAAAAGGCTTCACCACTAAGTTTTATTGAGTTAAAACTTAGCAAAGATGACATAAAGTAGCATGAGTTAAAGACATTGTTTTCTTTAACTTTTCTATTTTTGGTGAGTCTAAACCTCAAGATTGCCTAGAGAAATGTTCGCCACTTTTCTACTGATAAGTTTAATAACTTTTTTGTAAGATTTGGCTACACTAGTTTCGAAAGGCTTATCCTCAATAATAGTGCCAAAAACTTGTTCACGTAAAATATAAGTGTTGTCAGTACCTCTTATCAAACAGAAAAATGATGATAACTGCAAGTATACCGTTGTGATGTAGTTTTAAAAGATATCGAACCCACAGGGAAGGAACCAAGTCTAAAGATCAACAAGGGAAAATAGAGTAAATAAAATAAAAATAGATTGGAGGTTTTGGATAAAAAGATTAAAGAATCTAAATGTAGAGATTTTCCCTACGAACAAGTATAGCAGAGAAAACATGCAAGTTCAACAAAGATGTTACGATTCACTAAACTAATCCAACAAACTCAGTTCAAAACACTCAGATGTTCAATGACTTTCCATAGAGCAACACATGAAATAACTTTTCTAGACCTAGCGCAAACGAATTAAGATAATTACATAAACCTGGACAACGTCACTACTATGCTTAGTACGGGTCGCTCTCACATAGTCACATTTAGCAAGTTACCATTCCAAAAATGTTGGCTCACTAAACAGCGTTATATTACAGATCCAGTGATTACTCACGATATTGTTAACCCCGAAACTACTCTTAAAATTAACTCCAACGCATATAGCTTGATTAATATAAAAGACTTAGCACGAAATACGCATTGTGACACATAGAAATATCATAAACTTTGAAATAGAAAGTATAAGTACAAAGTAAAGCAAAGTTGTAAGGTATGCAAGTGAAAGCTAAAGATGATCAAACCGTATCCACTCTTTAATGGGAGTCATCAATTCCCGCAATTCTTGCATCTGATTTGAATTCGGTCTCAGCCCGTATAGAACCTTTGCTAGGATGCTATTCTTTGCGAATATCGAACAAATGAATATTGAAGAACGAAAAATTTTATTGATAAGTGATTTGCAAGTACACTTATACAACAATCGCTCGAGAATAAAGAGAAATCTAGTAATCGAAACAAGGATTCGAATCACTTAAACATTTTCTCGCTAACACTTATGAACGTAGCGAAACTAGATATTTATTCTCTATCTATACACTATACATTATCTTTCATTCTGAACGAAATTAGTGAGGTTTGGAGCCCTATTTATAGAGTTCAAAGGGTTGCATCTATCCAAACGAAGAGTCATGTCCATTGGTGAATGATTGCATCTCTTCATTGTGATTGGTTGAGAAGCTTTGATATAATGCACAATGGATACACACCTTTTCATGATTGGTTGACTTCTGATAGGTGTCTTATCATTGGTAGTTAATGGCGATTGATCATGCTTATCTGGCGGTTGGTAGTTAAGAAGATAAAACAAGAAAATCGTCCAAGTCGCGACTGCGATATATAAGTCATGACCGTGAATCTTTGATTGGCAAACTTCTGTTTCTGAAGTATACAAGTCGTGATCGCGAATGATTGTCATGACCGTGAATTGCATTTTTCTTCAGAATTCTCCGTGTAACTTTGTTGATCTTTGACAACTTCGATCCTAAGCCAAATCTTTAAGTTCCACGCATCTTTTTGCACCTTTTCACTCTTTTTTCATAGAATTCCACTTTATATCATTTTACTCCCAAGATTTTACCTAGTATCTGCATTTGCATAAAAAACAACTACATACCACGTGAAATCTTTTATATGAAGTATAAAAATGACTTAATTCATAGTGTTAAATGTATAAAATTAATACGATAATAAGTGTAATTATACACTTATCATACCCCCACACTTAACTTTTGGCTTGTCCTCAAGGTAAGTTCAGCAGAAGTGTATAAATTGGTAAACAAGTTCGTACCTCATTTGGCGAAAGACTATTGCAGTGAGTACCACATTCCCACGTCGCAAAATATTTCAAGTAAAAGTTCGAAATTTCCCACAAATTAGTAATGTGTAATTTATATAGCTTAGTTGGATACCTTTGTTCTTAATGGAGAGTCAACCGAATCGCATCTTCATATAAGCGTTATATGCATACTCGAATATTACCTTCTCTTAAGCATAGTAAAAAGTATAAAGGACATAGAAAACACACTTTGATTAATTTCTCTCAAGGCATTTTTAGGTAACCTAGGATGTTAAAACACTCTCAGTAGTTGCATTTTATGCTCCATACCACTCACCCATTTTTTCAGTGGTTGCATTTTATGCTCCATGCCACTCTCTCATTTTTTTCTTTTAAGCATATGTTTTTGAAGTACTTTGTACTTTGCACCCATTTTTCATGCTATGCTTTCTTTTCTTTTTTCACTCAATGAATGGTTGCAGTTTCTGCTCCGTACCATTCCTCACCTTTTGCATAACACATTGGTTATCCCCTCTTTATTTTGATTTTTCACTTAATACCCTCATCCTTTATTGATCAATTTCAAAGTATTATGGCTATAGTTTCCTAACACTTTAAACACACTTAATACTTATAGGACTTATTCGAGATTTGCATATAAAACTCATAGTAAGAATACCGTTAGATATTACTCCACTTAAACTTATCAGAAGCATTAAATTAAAACTATACAACTTATACTAATTCATGTTGCATTGAAATATATATCAAAACTTACTTGGAATGTTGCTCTCGAATGTTACGCACCACTTATCCTTGCCAAAATGATAAATGTTGTGCTACTAACACTCAAATTCAACATGCGCTTAAATTTTGCACTAACATCAAACTTGAAAAACCTAACACTCACAATAACCTTGGACAATTATTAGTAAAGTATAAGAATAGATAATTTAATAATTGACACTAAAATCAATAAAAATTTTCAAATTCTTCGATTTTTTAATTTTATTCAATTTTTTCTGGATTTTACGGGATTTTTACAAATGCCCTCCACACTAAAGAACACAATATCCTCATTGTGAGACATTATAAAAATCAAAATAAATAACTAAAGCTAGTCTAAAAATTATTGAAAAAGATAAAGTTAAGAAAAGAATAAACCCATTCTACTACGAAGGAGAATCCGGTGGACTAGGAGTGAATTGGCAATTTTGTTTCTAAAGAAAGAAAGTAATTTTCAAAGCATCAATTTATAACTTTTCTTAAGAATCTTCATGTCCTTCTTCATAACTCCAAGTTCCGATTGGCAATTATCCAACTTAAGTTGCATGCTAGCCTTCCAATCTTCCAGAGCTTCTTCATCTTCTTCATCATCTTCTTCTATTTCGATCATCATGGCTTTTCCTTTTTGATGGCTTACGAATGGATTAGATGATCCGATGGAAGAATCTTCTTAAGTCAAATTGAGCTTCTTGGTGCGGTTTGAGTAGGGGTAGAAAGAATAAACACCATTGTGCTCTTGGAGTAATCCGGTGTTCTTTAAATAATTTCCATTCACGTACTGAAAATACTCACTCGGTTGTTGAACATAGGGGAGTTCACCTCTTGCACCCAGGACTATGGCGGTGATAAT
>CATIWQ010116969.1:0-26787 GCA_949673415.1 Euphorbia schlechtendalii | reverse complement strand
AACTTCCCTCACCTCTAAGAACAAGTCAAACAAATAACTAAAACAGAAATACTGAAACAATAAAACATTAATTGGAAAACACTTGGGAATCATTTCACTTGGAATAATCTTCCAAGTATTTCGGAGCACTGGTAGCTCGACTCGATCGACGTGGCAGCTTGGGTGTGGATTCCTTCGGCGTATCATATAACTAGGATAGAGAAGGAAGTCAGAAGTCTGCTTGGAACATTACAGTATATCAATCATTTCGTTACTAAATTGACTAGTTTTCACGTGCCCGTCTTTAATTTACTCAATAAATAGTAGCCTATCGAATGGAATGAACAATGTCAAGTAGCCTTCAAAATGTTAAAAGCCTATCTAGCCAATCTAACCATCGAAAGGCCTTCAATAATAAGAAAGACACGCATACTCTACCTATCCATTTGAATATATATACTTCTATGAAAGCCATGCTAGTGCAAGAACATGAATATAAATAAAGAACATACCATATACTATCTTAGTAAAAAGTTGTTAGACTATGTGACCTGATACACAATTATCGAGAAAATAGGTGCGGTTATTGTTTGGCTAACAAAGAAACTATGCCATTAGTTTTAGTCACAACAAATACAAGCCATCGCTAAGGTGAACCCCATGAGATATGTGGCATACAACTTCCCTCGATGAGAAACTATCCAAATGGTTGCTTCTGCTATAACAATTTGACATAGAATATATCACGTGAAAGATGATTAGAGGGAGAGTCGCCATTCAGCTTTTAGCCAATCAACCCTTAGAATCCAATCATGTCATAGACGTGAAATTTCTATACGAATGATTAGTAGTTATAATAGAAAAGCCACATAAATGGACCATGTCCTTTGATGGAGCCCTCAATAAAAAGGGGGGTTGTCTTGGAGATATCATAACCACTCTTGATAATTGCTTATTCCCTCTCTCTAAGAGATAAGAATTCACAATTACCAATAATTGGGAAGAATATGAACCTTGTTTTTCAGGTTAGAGTCCTTACGAATCCTAGGGGTAAGAGAAGTTGAGGTCATCAGTGATTTTGCATTGGTTATCGGGTAGGTAGTGGGAGATTAGAAAGTAAAAGAAAACTCCCTGAAACCTTACCTTGACGCCAAATGGACCAAAGCCACATTATTTGAAAAATGTGAGTTTCAACATTGATTATGGGAGGAAAACAAAATAGTAGATTCCCTAGCCACACTAGCATCCATGTGGGAAGGTCCCTGGAACCACCAATATAACCTGTTGTGATAGAGACTTTCAAAATTCCATTCTACATAACACGATAAATCACCATGTTGATGAATTACATTGGTATGAAGACATCATTCAATACCTCAAAATGGAAAAATATCCCTAAAGGTAAGCGATACGGACAAAATCACACTAAGACAATTAGTTATAAAATTTTGTTTGATAAGCGATAAAAGAAGGACTATTATTTAAATTCCTAAATAAAAACAAAGCCAACAAAGTTATGAAAGAAGTGCATGCCGGATCTTATAACCCGCATATGAAAGGTGTAATGTCAGTTAAAAAGATTCAAATAGTGGGTTAATTTTGGTTAACAATGATAGGTGATTGTGTGAAAGAAGTGAAGTAGTTTCACCACTGTCAGATACATGATAATTTTAACCATCTGCCTCTTATAGAGAGCTCTTGAACCTAACTACTCCATGGCCATTCTTAGCTTGGGGCATAATTATCATTGGAGAAATGCACCACTCATTTACCAATAGGCATTACTTCATAGTGGTGGTTGTAGATTTTTTTCCAAATGTGAGGAGCTGAATCATACTCGAACGTAATGACTAAGAAAATGGCTAAATTCTAAGAAAAATATGTATTTTCCCATTATGACATCCCTCATGAATAACAACGTACCATTCCAAAGAGAAACATAAAATTTATTCAAGAAATATGAGATAGAATACCATCATTCATCCACATACCGGCCTCAAGCAAACAGAGCAGTAGAAGTAACTAATAAATCTATAAAGAAAATTCAATCAAAAATTGTCACATGAAAGTGGGATTGGGCAGAATAGCTTCCCTTCGCATTGTTGGGAAATAATACCAGAACATGGCCACCCATTGACCGAATGCCCTTTTCACTAGTTTACGGTACTTAAGTCGTATTACCAGTAGAATTGGAAGTTAAATCACTCAGAGCAGCACTAGAGGTAAAACTTAGGGAAGTCCATTAGGCACAGGATAGATACGATGAGTTAAACATGATTGATGAAAAATGGATGCAGACCCTAGACACCTTGTCAATATATCAAGAGGCGAATGACCAAGTCTTATAACAAGAGAAGTCAAGATAATAAAATAACCATTAATGTTCGGAGACTTGATATTAAAGAAAATCAAAGAAACCCATACCGACCCTTGCGGAAAATTTTGACCTAATTAGGAAGGGCCTTACATGTTAAAGGTGTTGTTAAAAGGAGCAATCGAAATTATGGACATTGATGGAAACGAATTCATGAACCGCGTTAATCGGGTCATGATTAAACCTTTCTATGTCTAAAAAGAGAAATATGAGAAGTCTATCAAAAGATAGTAAGGGCGTTTGACAAATGTTAAGACAAGAAGAGAGTAGTTAGCTTGAAAATTTGTAAAATTCTAGCTAAACGCTAGGTTAAATTGTTGGAAATAAATGACTTATATGCATTTGTTATCTACTTCTTGTATTTGATTCTAATTTATGTATGAAATACTAAACATAAAGACGTAATCTTATTTGAAACTTGAAAGTACAATCATAAAATTCACATGATCCGACAAGCAAAGTTAGATCTTATTATTTCAAAATGATAATTCATGAATTAAATCCCATCCAAGATAGGGATCTCGAAAATCTCTCCTCAAGATAGAGATCAAATTATACATGGACTATCCTACAGACAATATCAAATATAATCTTTATCCAACTAAGACTCCTAATCTTAATCAATTTAGGAGCATTCAAAGCCTATATGAAGGCCCTAAACCTCAAAGGTATGACGGGATATGAATATTATTCTCATTATTCGTTGCCTCCACTCTTAATTTCATCGCTAACTTAAGCATCAGAGAGGTTACGTCGATCACATGGCTAGCCTTTCTAACCTTTTTTTGTATTGTAGATACACAATTAGGTCAAGGAAACATAATTTAATTTTGAAGACTAGAGCATAGAATAGATTTTATTTTCCAATATTTCACAAAAGTTGAAAAAGCATGATAAAAATCAGCGACTAGGTCTCACAACGCGATGATGCACACGGAAAGTAACAATTACCATGCTATCTCTAGTAGGAACATCCTTAATAGTATGGGTCATGTAGGGCCAAATAAATATACTAAAAAAACCACGCGACACAGGACCAAAAAATATGTTGGAAATAAAGGGCCCCAAACCTAATACTTTAACAACCTTCACACATGTCTTCAACACCGGAAGTGCGGTCACTTTGAAACCCCTACCCCTAATAGGGTTTTGTGGGCCAACTCCCACTAGTCCCAACATAACCAGCGGATTTGCTAGCACCCCCAAAGCCATGATAAGAGACCATGAACTAGCTAAAACCTCCTCTGAAACGTTAAGGGACCTAAAGAACAAACTACTGGCCATATCCCATACGAGGAGGCACGAACTGCAACGAAATAATAAACTAGCTCGAGTACTCCCTTCCTTCATGGGTGATAGTTCTTGCCCTACAGTGACCAGTTCTAACCCCTCAAAGAAAACACGACATCAATGCATGTACAAGCATACACATATACAAATACATCACATGCATCATTCTATCATATTTTAAGCATATTTTTCAGGTACTAACCATCATAATGGTGTTGTTTTCTTAGAAATGGCTCTAGAGGTACTAACCGTCAGTCCCGCTCTACTCCATGGAGACCTCTACAAAAGGGAATGCAAATACTATGATTTATAGACACAATTTGTTGAGAGAAAACACTTACGTAAGTCATCTCGGAAGAAGTAAAAGTCATAAGCCACTAATAATTCTTCTTAATAGAGTAAAGATAGGGGAGATTTCTGGACTATACAATGTCATTATCTTCGAAATAGTGAAATTCCTATTCTCCACCATAATGTCATGCACCTGAGCACCAAAATCGATCATGTCCTTCGAACCAATATGCATTTTCTTCCCCCTCTATAGATACACAAAATTAATCCGACGTAACTACAAAAAGATATATCAAGACATATTTACACAAGACAAATCAAGAAAAGAAAAAAATGTGAGCGGGAAGTCTGTATCTCACTAGACTCCTTGACTATGATAGGATGTGGCACCTCATCTGGCCATCCTAAGAGGTGAGTCACCCTATATGAAGGGTACTAACCCACGTCACCCTCCATCTCCATAGCTACTCTCACACCCTCTAAAGACAACCTATCATCAGTAAGCTCCGACCAGAAAAACCAACCAGGAACCAGAGGAGATACGTGCCTCTCATCAGGAGATGTCTAACACTCCACTACCCACTCGTGTAAAAGCCACAAAATAGAATAGGGTCTCTCGAGTAGCAGTCTCCTCCCCATGAAAGGCACGATATCCAACATCACTACACTCTAGGTCCTAGCTCTCCCTAGACATGGTATTAGTCTGCAAAAGAAAGGAAAAACATAAACTGATGATTTATTAAATTAAAAATTTCACAAGCATTGAAATTTTTACCTAACTAAAAAGGCACTCCTGCATATGCGCCTTTGCCTCTAATGAAACTATACATCCCAAACAGTTACCAAACAACAAACTATGGGAGCCTCGACACATCAAAATTCGGAGGGTCATAGTTGAACTCCTCATAATCCCATGGTTAAATGCCTAAATCTACAGCAAAACACAAGAGTGAATACCATGTTATGAATTCAAAAAGAAACTTAACATGGCAGCTAAAAACATGCACCCCAAGGATGATCAAGGAAATCTTTGCCTCTCTTACATGGAGGTGAGCATAGTGGTCTAGCGCTAGGTATATCTGAGCAAGCATTGATCGGCCCTAATCCATGTCATTGATTGTACTTAAGTCGATCAAAGGATATCGTATGTTTTAATTAATGGAATAAGCGCCAATCAAGCACACCAAGTATGATAGGATATAATGGATGAAGGAATGAGCACACCTTATCTGGTCCACCAGGTCCTCGGAGCCCCTCCTTACTAGATCATTCCAAGACAGGGCTAACAACATGTAAGGGAACTCTCTAGTAGGCCAACAAATCCCTATAAACCTCTCCACTAAATTAGGATCATATTACACAAAGCTCAAAACACTATTAAAGTGGATAACATCTCCATTAAACCACAAACCCATGATCGCCGCATAATCCTTGGGAGTGATCGTATACTCATGACACTTTAAGTGAAAAGAGTGAATAACATTCGACCAATTGTTAAGCAAGTAATGACCTTCTTCTAGCTTAAATGTTTATACATTCGCACAATGTCATACAAATTGGTATCCTTGATAATAGTCCTCACCCCCGATGAATTACACATTCCACCAAGATATTAGACCTCTCATGTTTCGAACTCCCCAATGACCCTCAACGGCGTGCAAAGGTAAAACAATCATTCTAAAAAATTCCGAAAACAAGGCCACTAGATTGACTCATGTTAGGGTCACTCGATTGACGCATATCATTCAAAAACTAGTCGATCTACTAGTATAACCAAAAAGATTAAAACAAACACAATAGTAACTTTTCTAACTTATCGAGTGACTACCTAAACAATAATCGATCAAATGATGTTTTTTCAACACTAGTTGATCGAAACCTAAGCCACTATTAAAGAAATAGAATACAAAAGATTACACTAGCAACACATTGGAACAAATTTCACAAAAATCTGATAAGTAGTTTATAGGATTCCACTACAAGCTCAAATTCTCCTGAAAATATACTTCTATAGCAAAATTGAAATAGAAATCCACATGAGCCCAAACTAGAAAACTTATCAGATGATTGATCAAGTGGTTGCTAGGTTTTAGAATTAGTGGGATCAGCGATCCCAACCTGATTTTTTAATAAGTCTTCCCCTCTAGGAGTATATAACCCATAGAAACTAAGATATAGGGGACCTGAACTCTACCCAATCAATCAACATTGTTTTCATCTACTTTAATGGTAGACATCATTCTCCAGCAGTCTTCACATTCGTATATGTAGCCGAAGACAAGAAATAGATCAAACAAGGAAGAAAAGAGAGTGAAATAAAAGCCAGCATGTTGTTTGTTGAGAAGAAAAAAGAAGAAAAATGATAAGGGAGAAGAAGGTTTGGTTGAAAAAACTGTATCAAAATCTACCCTTTTATAGAATTTCAACACTAGTAGATCGACTCACGATTAATCTTGCCATAAAAGGACTCTATAACCATCAGTGATTAAAATTTAAAAATTCAAGACGAGTCGATCGACTCATGTTCACACTAGTTTATTGACTCCTTTGCCAAAATACACCCAAGGCCTTAGACCACCCTAGTCAAACTGAAAGATCATTTGATTGACGCCCCCTAACATCATTCGATCAATTAGTCCTTAAAAATATAAAATTTCATGCTTCATTTGGTTGATAATACCCAAATCTTTTGATGAGAAAGCCCACTCAGAAATTTATAACCCCCAATGGATGCTTCATTTGGTTAATAGTACCAAACTTCTTGAATGAGAAACTCTAGAAATTTATAATCCCCTAATAAATGCTTCATTTGGTTAATAGTACCAAACTCCTTCGATAATAAAACATGCTAAAAAAATTATAATCCCCTAGTTGATGCTCATTTAATTGACGGTACCAAACTCCTTCGACTAGAAAACCTCCTTAGAAATATATAATCCCCTAACGGATGCTTCATTTAGTGGATAGTACCAAACTCCTTTAATGATAGAACCTACTAAGAAATTTATAATCCCCCAACTGATGCTTCATTTGTTGGACATTATTAAACTCTTTCGATGAGAAAAACTACTCAAAAATTTGCAATCCCCCAACGGATGCTTCATTTGGTTTAAAATACCAAACTCCTTCGGTGAGGAAACCTGCTCAAATTTCTACAAATCCCTCGGCTATTCCTTTCAAATAGAGCTTTTTTACTTTATTTCATTTTCTGATACCTCTTATGAAAGATTAGTCCTCGACGGGTCTAACAGACCCTATCGCCTAAAAAAGGAGCCTATAGAAAATGGCCAAGCATGAGAAATATAATGAGCACCCACAAAAACATCAAGAGCGGCTCTCCGCATAAAAACAAGAGATCCTACTCTGTACCATCGTACTGCTCGGTCGTACCTAAAAAATTTTACCCGCTCACACGTGTCAAGAACATAAAAGTTAGTGGAAAAAAGTCATTTACCTTAACTAATACATCTTCCAATATTCCCTCTAGGTAGAAAATAGAGCGATCTAGAAGTTTCAAAAGAGTCTTGATCTCCTTGAGTGGCATGTTATGGTTGGATAATATCTACTTATAGATAGAAGAAGGCATGACATTTATAGATCCACTGAAATCACACATAGCTTTTTGAATCTTAACTTGGCTATGGTGCAATTGATAGCAAACATCCCTTGGTCCTTAGGCTTTGGAGGTAATTTGTGTTGAATAATAATTGATACATTCCCCCATCAAGACCTTATCTAGGTCTTGTTGCTTCTTCTTATTAGCATAGAGCTCCCTAAAGAATTTATCAAATTTGGGCATGGTGTTGATCTCAAGTTTTCTTAAGGTCTCCAAGATCTCCTTTTCTTCTTTGATCTTCTTGGTCTAATCTAATCTCTCTAGAAAGGGAGACCTAGTCTTGGTAGTTTTCATTATCTGTTCAATTTCATTAAGAGTCACTATGATTTCTTCTTCTACATCTGTTCATTGTGGTGTTGATATGACTTCCTTTCCAATCTTTATTGTGATCGCGCTAACATTTTATTTTGGGTTTTCCTCCATTTAAATGGAAGTTTACTAATGTTCTCTATCTTGGAGAGAGAGATAGAAATTTGGGTAATTTGTTGTTCCAAATTTGAAAATTTTCCTTGTAATCTTTGAATATTGTTGTTCATTACCTTAAACCTTGTATGTGTCTCTTCAACAAGAACATTGAACAATTCATAAGGTCTCCTCTATTGTGTAGAATTATTATATTATTTTTATGGGATGACTAGTTACTATTGAATTAGTCTCAGCATGATTGGTACGATTGGTTGAAGGTCCAAGATGATCTAATTTTGTAGTCCATGTGGTTGTTGACGGTCATTATTACCCCATCTCATTGCATGATTATCTCATCATGTGGTATGATTCCTTTACTGAGGTGGAACATAAGGCTACCTATTCCAAGAAAATATAATTTTGATAGCCATAGCATGGACAAGCTTGGGTAAATTATCTATCTTGTAATTTAATATAATTATTGATCTCATTGATTTTCTTTGAGGTTGATCTATGGTCAGTGTCACTAAATTGTGGTGCATTATCAACCATAATCTTATTAATAAGGGCTCCCCCACTAGCTACATCAATTATTGCCTATCTAGACTCAAGGAGTCATTCATAGAAGATATAACTAAGGGTTGTTGTGTTAATCCATGAGGAGCACAAGAAGCGATAAGGTGTTGAAACTTCTCATAATAATTATAGAGATTCTTTTATGTCATTCATCTTTGTTGCATAGATCTGCCTCCTCAAAGTAATTGCTCTTGTTGTTTGAATATATTTTTTATAAAGACTCTAGACATCTTGGACCATGTTGTGATAGATCTTGGTACTAGATAGCAAAACCAGTCCTTTGTATAAAGTTAATGTCGTTGTTGGGTCCAATTGAAGTTTTTGTTAGATGTTGAGACTCTCTTTGTTTACAAGCTTACTTAGCATGAGCTCAGTTAGATCTTTTAATTTCTGGATCAAAGAAAAGCTTGTTGACAACAATTGTGACACTAGTCATTAACCAAGAAAACCAAGTTAAAATGAACTGTTACCCGACAATGATGCCAAAAATTGATGGGTGTCGAGATAACCAAAGTTAAATCCTTGTGTGTAGAAGAATTGTAGTAAGTATCAAACATGGGTCGTTTTCACATAGAATGGATTTAAACACGTAATTCTTATATAATGACAAACAACGTTACTAGATAATTGTTATTATGAGTTGAGTGATTAAAACAATGTAAAGCAAGTAAACGATAATAATAATAATAATAATTATAATAATAATAATAATAATAATAATAATAATAATAATAATAGAATAATAACTCAACCAATTTAGGGTAAACCATATATCATAGTGATTACATGATAAGGGATAAACTTCACCAGAGCTTAGGTTTAAATATATAGGTATTTTGTAAAGTACAACCCCAACAACTATTCCTTACTTTGTATGGAGACTATGTTTTAAACCTTTGTCATCTTCTTACTCAATATGACTCTTGACGTCATGGAAAAGAGCATTCTGATAAATAACAATAAGAAATAGAAAATCCCAAACCATAATTGGTAAGTAGTAGACTCCTAACAAACATTAGATCATCGCTCTCCTATCTCAGTGAGAGTGTTGTTACTTACTCCTTACGTACAATTATGGATGCATAATATAAAGATGAGAATAAATCAAAATGACTTACTTCATGGCTAATCAGACTATAGTGAGATTAATAATTCAGTATTCTGTACTGAGATTGACAAATAAGTCACCTTTTGGATTATTGCATCAAGGTTTAGTCCTCACACTAATCAAACATGATCTTGACTCTTACATGGTCAAGTCACTAAACTTAACTAGACATGAAAATAAATAACATAAATAAATACAAAGAGACTTAATATAAAGCATTTAATTCACTATGTAACTTGTAACTAAAATTGTTAAATTAAAAGATAGATTTGCAACTAAAAAAACTAATTGAATTGAGATTAGTCTAGGTTGTTTGAAAGATTGAAAGCAGTAAAACTAAACTAAGAACAAGAATTAAAAGACTAACTTAAAGTTTAATTACTGAAAGTAAGAAAAGTAAAGAACGAAACTAAATTCTAGATAAAAAACTATGAGCGGGCAAAAGTTTTGTGGGGAAGGTAGGCTGTGCGAGGTCTTTAGTGAACACACGGGAAGCCTCTTTTTGGTAGGTCATAAAGTAAATTTGTAAGGCTTCTCTCAAATAAAATACGAGAGTGCAAGTTTGTTTTGGAAAATGGATCAAAATATGATAATAAAGTGAATATTTTGAATTCAATATTGATGAATCATCCCAGGTTGGGGAGGTATCCCTGAAGTGGATGGATACCAAAGGCTAATCTTTCGACAGATTAGACACTAGTTAAAGTTAAAACAATTATCGTAGATCTTCATATGATGATGTGATATCCCTCCTTTGGTTAATGGATAGTGTAACAAGGGCCACCATGTACTCTTTCATGGATGGGTTTTCAAGCTGTAACCAGATTCTCATTGATATCGTTGTTAAAGCCAAAATGACTTTTGTAACCGAATGAGGGTGTACTGCTACAATGTCATGCAAGTTTGTTTGAAAAACATTAGCGTAACTTACCAGTGGGCTATGATGGCGCTCCATGGTATGATTCATAATGAGATCGAAGTCTATGTTGAAGAAATGTTGGTCAAACCTGCAACCAGAGAAGAGCATCCTAAGCTGCTAGATAATTTCCTCACCAAGATAAAGAAGTATAATTTGTGCCTCAATCCGAAGAAGTGCATCTTTTGTGTGACATTTGGCAATCTGCTAAGGCACATTGTGAGTTAGGGGGGAATGGATTCGGATAACATAAAGGCTATCCATGACATGCTAGCTCCCAGAAGAGAAAAGTAACTGAGATCATTTCTAGGAATTCTTCAATAAGTCACTCGACTTATAGCCTGATGGACTACAATTTGTGAGTCGATATTCTAATTGTTGAGAAAGTAGCAGCAAATTATCTAGAATGATCAGTATAAGTTGGTCTTTGACAGATTCAAGACTTGTTTGAGTAATCCACTAATTCTTGAGGTCAGTGATTTTCTTAATTAGAATATCATATCTTGGTGAGGGTTTTTAATGATGGTGGAAACCTCTTTCGCTTACCTTTTCCCTTAACCGGGTATTTTCAAAAAAATCCACTAGTTCTTAAACCACCAACTCCTAACAAGCCCCTTATCCTCTTTCTAGGTAACGAGTAGCGTTTAGTAGGAAAAATGCTTATCCAAGAGCAAGATGATAAGTACAAGCAAGTAGTGTATTATTTAAGCAAGAAGTTTCTTCAATATGAAAGCTGATACATAGTTGTTAAGAAGATGTGCACGACTATGGTTTGGCTCACCAAGAAACTCAGGCATTACATCTTGTCCTATAAAATTCAGGTGGTGGCTAAGATCGATCCTATGATGTATCAAAGCCAATCTCTGACATTAGCTAACAAGCTCCCTCGATGGTTTCTTCTTCTTTCTAAATTTAACATTGAATACATCACAAAGAAAGTAATCAAGGGTAGAGCCCTCACAGATATCCTTGCCTATCAAGCCTTAGACTCGGACTATGCTGAAAATAAGGATTTTCATAATGAGTAGCTAGCAGTCATTGAATCAGTGAATGAAGAATGGAATATGTTCTTTGATTGAGCTATAAATTATCAAGGGGTAGGTCTTAGAGTTATGTTGGTGATGCGGCAAAATGAAGTCATCCCTCTCTCTAAGCGCCTTGAATTTCTGATCCCAACAATGAGGCAGAATATGAGGCATGCCTCTTTGGTATGCAAGCTTTGAAAAATGTCTGGGCATCAAAATTTGCTATCACTAGTGATTCTGCACTAGTCATTCGAAATGTTATCGAGGATTCGAAGATCAAGGAAGCATCGCTTCGGCTCTATCTTGATGTTGTCTAGGAGATGTACATTGTGAGAGGATAACATTTTTTATCGGTGAGGAATCAGCCCAATGACATGGGGAGTAAGTGTTTTAAACAAAGAGGAAAAAGAAGGAAAATAAATTTTTAGAAAGACTTGAGGCCTAAACCTCTCACCTACATTACGGAGTCGCCTCCTAAATCAGCTCTTCTAGGAAATTCGTACATGCTAGATCTATTAAGCCTAAACCAAACTATAGTAGAGATATTTGGGTCTGAATGAGTTACCTACTTCATCTTTGTTTGAGTTAATATTACATTCATGTCACCACCTTTAAGATATTTTGATTATTTCTAGTCATTTTCAATTATGTTGGCTTTTAATCATCACACACATGGGGAAAGCGATAAATAAATAAATGAAATCGATAAATGAAATGAAAACAAGGCTTCTAACCTAAGGGGGTAGGGTAAATAATATTACATACCATGGGGTAATATACAAATGATCCTAAATACAAATGATATATGAATACATTTTATTTATAATTGTGATAACTGAAGGAAAGTAAATCTCTAACCTACATCTAATCTAAATCTACCTGCATCTACAAATTTTAGCATGAGGTATATCACAACATCATGGCATAGTTAATTAACCAAACAAGACGCAATTAGTAGCATAAGTTAGATTAGGGTGAATTGTGTGTTTATGGCTTTAAAAGTGCGGAATTTGGGTTCCCCACATGTTTTTATTGGAAAATAATTGATTTTAGACTTGATTTATTACCAAATTTTATTATGTTGGATTAAACATGGCATAAATGAGGTTTGTTATCGTGGAAAGATGGATTTCCCATCGTGTGGAGGCCTAAATCAATAATAAAAGACTAAAAATAAATCAACTTGGGTTAAAAACACAAATAGGGGGGTCTTGACCGGTACCCGCCTAACCGGTCGAGGTCGACACCGGTCCAATCCGGCTAGTACCGGTCTAATACACCAGACTAGTCAACACCGATCCCGGAGGTAGCAGGCTAGTACCTAACTAGCGGGAAGGGATCGACCCTACCATAGGGCCGGTACCAACCTAACAGGTCGATACCGCCCTAAGGTGCGCCAATACCTATCCGATTGGACAAGTACCAGTCTATCCTTTGGGATAGATCCGAAAGGAACCAGAAACATGTAGAAAAGTAGTATAAAGCACAAAAATCACGCCAAGAGATCCTGAAGTTTTTTTGCTTAATTTTTTAGTTGGAAAAATGATGGAGGATTTTTGTGGGGGAATAGGAAACCTAGGAGTAAGATTTTTAGTTTCTAACTCGAAGAACTCAAAAGGAAATGAGAGTTTTTGGAAAAAATGTCAGAAAAATGGAAGTAAAGATTTTTCCTTACTTTTCTCTAAAAAAACTCAGTAGTTTCTCTCTCAAATTTCCCGAAGAGGTAAAAAATTCCCTCCATAAGAAATAGTTGCCGAAAGCCCTTTCAAAACCTAATTTTAAGGTTTAAATAGAGGTTAGTAACAAGACAGCCTAAATGGGCCTTGCCACATAGGCAAGGCCGGAACCTGTCCCTAGGGCGGACTGGTACTAGTTCGATTGCTGGTAGTACTGGTCAGCTTAGAGGATCGGTACTTAATCGATCCTGGTCCACTAAAGCATACCAAAACCGGCTTGACTTTATTAATGGCCTTCTTGGAGGACCGGTATTGGCCCAGTCCAGGTTAGTTCAACTAAGACAGACAAGTTAGACTAGGTTTCAGCTTGGTTTTTTATTTTTATGGTTTTTTAGATGGTTTTAGGTTGATTTTGAATGGTTTTTGCTTCTAAGACCCAAGGATCTCCTCTGAACATCTCGTAACCTCAATGCGGATCATTGGAATAGGAGAGACAAGTGAACATATTCTTCATCATCTCTTCGTGAGAGGGACCAATAATCTTGTGCCGACAAGATGCCCCTCATGTAGTCATTATTAACATAGGTAAGAATGGCTATATGAAAATAGCAAGGGATAAAAATCATACCTGAGGTGGCATGAAATTTCAAAGATGGGCATTTTATGTGGAAATCTGAAAGATCATCATCAAAAGAATAAGGCTTTTATAAAAAGGCATTTTTTATAAAGTCATAAAAGTGATACAAAGTTCTAAATAAAATGTGCAAATACATCAAATGTACGGGCTAAGTCAAGAAAAAAGCAACAAAATAAAGCAAAACAAAATCCAAGCTATCGCATCTGATACTAGGTCCCCTCCTCCCCTCGGTAGCTGCTATCAATCCCGTCATCAGCCTCCTCTTCATCCTCACAATCCTCGTCATCCTCCTCCTCCTGGAGGGCATAAGGATTGAGTCCAAGGATGACCTGATCATGAATGACCTGAGGTAAGTACTTTCCCCAAGAGGTGGATCTATAAAGGTCTAGCCTATGAGTAGAACCAGAACCATCATCACTCTACTGCTCAAAATGTGTCTCCGATCCTTGTACTCCATGACCTATCTCGATCAACCACTCTCTCTTAGCCTCAAGCCTAGATGACACCTCTAAGATCCATACCATGTTGGATCAATTTTAGTTCCTCACCTACATTTCCTCTCTCACCACCTTAGAAGTTACCAACTGGTCTGTAGCTTAGCCACCTCAGCCTAAGCTTGTAAACAGTCGCCCATCTCAGTTAGAAGGCGATCACACTCCATGCCCATAAATATATGGAAGAGGAATCAATGCATACACACATTGATATCAAATAAATAACAAACATAAATTTCTATATACATAATCATACATTATTAGTATCATGCATATTATTATTTGCATAAAAAAAATAAATCTTAATCCATGAACTTAACATAACAGGTGTGTCTTAAGCCATCATGAGATCCCACAATGAGAATAGCCCGCGAGCCAGTTGCTCCACCTTGATAATGGGTACCTACACAGTAAATGTCAAAGCATAAGATCAGTCATCTTGTTCTAAAGCAAAATTCTAAAAGGTAAAAATCTAAGGCACTCACATGGGTGGCATCACCAAGTACAAAGCTGAAAGGTAGAGTAGGCTTCGATAGGTGCCTTAGCTCCCTCTCTCTCCTAGTCATGTTATTAGAACAAAGGTAGTATCTAGCTTTTGTTGGAGGAATCCTTTTGTCACTCTTGTAGCCGAGGACTCTCCCACCGACTCCTAGGTATGTTGTGACTAAGGGATCACCTCCTCCACATATCTAGGCCTCCTCTTCCAGAACTGCCACAAGAAGTTTAAAAGTCAACTCACATAGTCAAAATGTTTAAAAATAAAAGCAAAATCAAAAGAAGTTATGATCATCCCGAGGAAAGGTGTCATGTGCCTAGATCTAGCAGAGGTATGGGACCCTGTATCAAATCATGATGCTCCTAGTCTTTCTCCACTCATGCCTAGAGGAACCAGAGCACCTCCAACTATAGGAAGGCAACACTCTTATCCCATATCCTCATCTCTAGCCTCTAGAAGATCATCCACATCGTCATCATCATCTCCTCCGCTCCCATCGCTCGGGATATCCTCAATTGCTACCTCTTGGGGTACGTTACCAAGCCACTACCTCTAGCAGAGAGGAAGTAAATAGGCCATGAACTCCTCATACCTTTGGGTATCTAAGGGGCTCCCCTGCCCTCCACCCTCTATAAATAAAGTAAACTCATTAAGAGGTAGTAGATGAGGCCAAAATAATCTTATGGGTACGCCTGGTAAAACTCTCCTCATAAAGACCTGGCTAGTCCTCCATCTCCAGATGCGTTCCCCTATGTACAAATCCTATGTGTAGGGGCAATCAAGGAGGAGGCAGTATTTTTCCACCTCTCATTGGACCATCCTAATATAGTGCAATCAGGAAGGGAAGCCCAAGGATTAGTGTGAATCTGTAACAAAAGCCAATTAAGAATGTCAAATGTGCAGAAAATGACAATAATAAATCTTTAAGGAAGAAATGTGTACCCAGCTATGATGGAGGCACCTAAGGTACTCCCTTTACCATAGACAGCTATCCACCCTATTAGTAGGAGAGCATCAAGAAAGCAAGGAAATGGGCATTTGGTGGTACATATCCCACCACTTAAGGAGGAGGGATGACGTGTCACTCGAAAGCCTGGAGCTACAAATTTATCATGTTAGAAAAGGGCCAATACCAAAGTAATAAAATGTTAAGAAGGTTGAAAACTTTCTAGAATCAATAGGTGGCCCGCCTTTAGCTCCTGCGACAAGAGTTTGGCATAGTAGTCTAGTCAATAACAAATCTATCCAAGGATGGCCCGTCACTAATTCTATCTAGAGATGGAATCAATATCCTACAACGGATTCAGAATGGTGTGATGAAGCATGTTGTTAAAAATCAGAAAATAGATCATAGAGAGGAGTACAGCTATGAAGTATCAAATGAACTAGGGGGCACCTCCTCTTCAATTACCTAGTCTAGGCACTCCCATCTAGCTATCACCCTACATTATAAAATTCATGATCGGTGTGGAGTCATGACACCTATCAGGCTCTCTACCCTATCTCAGAAAGCCCAAAGATGAGGGAAGCGATCCATGAAAAAATCAAATTGAAGGGTCCTCCCGGTCCACCTTAGCCTAGTCATTGCTACTTTATCTAAAGGGGTGATGGTATGCACCCCGATAAATAGATGGAGTGTATGGATATTATCAATAAACTTCTCTATCATTGTACCCATAATAATGTTTCTTAGTCTCTTCTAGACCGAAGGGAGTGTGCCAATCAATGGGCCGAATCCTATGGCATCTATCACCGTGATGAATCTCGGGTCTTATCTCACGACCGCGTCAGCTTGGATCTATGCTCACCACTCTCCACATCGGACAAGCATGCCGATGCTCTCATGTTATTGGATCTATGAAATTCATGCCAAATTGTGATAAGTTTTGCATTCATTCCATTTTTAGGGTTGCATTAGCTTCGTAGTAATTCATGAAAATTAAATAAAGTAAATTCATTCACTTAGACTAATAAATATATTCTTTTAAACTTGGGTCTCATTTTAATTAATTTGATTAAACTTGTAAATTTAATATAAAAAATTATATTGTGTCCATCATATTGCATTTTGACCTCATTTTCAATTAAAAATTGCATTTGTGGCCCATTTTTTCATTTTTTATGTTCCCTGGGGAAAGGAACCAGTACCAGCCTAATTAGCCGGTACCAACCTAACCTACGGCCTTCCTTGAGGGATAGCTTCAATGCCTTCACTATCCTAGTCGGGGCATCGGTTTGGCCGGTACTGGCCTAACAATTGGGTACCGATCTAACACGATACGCTATTACCGGCCCAAGTAGGGCCAGTCCCATTGTACCATGGAGAGATCCCATGCCTATCTTTTTGTGTGGTCTTTACCAAGGAGACCTTTGGTTGTGTGGAGGTGCTGGACGGAGTGGTTGATTTTGTTTTGGCTAGGGCAGGTGGAGGAGTCACCTCATGCGTCTTCTTGAAGTAGGGTTTCCCACTTTTGTAGGTGGTGGCACTTAGCTTTGTGGCCTCTCTTTGCCTTTCTATCTTCTTAGCATTCTAACAAACCTCAATGTAGTTGTTGTACTCGTCAAGTGCCATGTTTTCATGGTAGATTGAAAGTCCCCCATCAATGAGCTCAATTATCATTTATAGGAAACTTGGCTTGCTCCCTAGCAAGACTTAGATGGCCATCAATTGCTCGTAGTATTCCTGGAAGGTCTTAGTTGGCTTTACTTGATCCTTTCCAAGGTTTAAATAGTAATCTTGAGTTTCGTGTTGTAACCATAATACTCCTTGAACGCGGAAGAAATCTTGGCTCATTTGCTCCAAACATGGTGTTACTAAGTGGCTTACCAATCGGGGCAGCATCAACCAAATTGTATGGGAACATCTTAGCTAAGTGATTGGTAGTTAAGCCCTTCAATTTCATAATGTTCTCGTAGTTAACCAAGTGAACACTAGGTTGACTCACTCCTTTTAAGGTGTTAGCGTTGGCATGGTGAAGTTGACCAGGAGCAACTCTTCAGCAGTTTTGGTGATGTCTTGAGCATGCCTTACTTAGTGAGATTGAGCTTGACTATTTGTTGAAGCAACGCCTCCATTTGAGATAGGTTCTCCTTTGGACCTTCATGGACGAATTCGTCCACGGTGTCAAGTTCGGACTCCTTGTCGAAGGGATTCTCCTCATGGACCACTACCTTGATTTTCTTCTTGAGGATATCCTTAAGGTGGTCACCTCCCATGAATTAGGCCATTTCTTTGGTCATTTAAGCCATAAGGTTACCATTGTTCGGAAAAGGGCTATCACCGTGTCCACACATGTTAATGTACAGGATTGTTCTTATCGATTGAGAGTTTATTTTGACTTGAAGGTGAGTGGAATTGATCGAAGGTGTTGGAGATGAGACTCTGATAAGACTTTTGAAACTCCTAGCCCAATTGAACTCACAAACACACTTGTTAGTATGGCTCTTAAAAGGCCATGGACGATGGATGGATTTATGGTGCCTAGTGAGGCAATGTGTATGCAATTTACGTAAATAAGACATGACTTGGTATGTGAGATTCATATAGAAACAATTGTATGGCATGTCATTCTACGAAAAATGTGAAATTGTGAATAAAGCAGATCATAGTGATGTTCATGCAGAAAGGCATATCACGTCAATGTATATCATGGTATAACATTTAACATGGTATGAAAAAGGGTATCATGGTATAGCATGGCAGCGTGGTGATGTGTAGAAAAACTAGCATGGTATGATATTGGCATAACATAGAGAAACTAGCAAGACATGGCATGGCACGGGGTAGGGAAACTAACATGGCATGACTTGGCAATGCATGGAGAAACTAGGATGGCATAGCTTAGCAATGTGTAGAGAAACTAGCATGGAATAGTAATGTATAGGGAAATTAGCATGGCATGGCATCACAATGCGTGGAGAAACTAGCATGGCATGTGTAGGGGAACTAGCATGGCATGGCATGGAAATGTGATGTGAAACTAGCATGGAATGGTAATGGTATAGAAACATGTACAACATGAAAAAGCACAACAATGTGTAGTTCTTATGTGTGATATTGGAGAAATGCCACATCCATATGGTATTAGGGTGCACATGATTGAATAAAGAGAGAGCACCATGTGTCTAGATCCTAAGCTACTTACTGAAAGTAAGTTATGTAAAGTAAACACACAAGAGTCCTCCTCAACAATTATAATGCTGTAGGATTTGGTCTCTCTTCCCTCGATGGAAAAACTAGGGATGTTAATGGGATGGGTTCGATGCAGGTGGTGTGGGTTTGAGGATTCCTCATTTAATGTTTTGGGAAATTTTTTACCCGCCCATTTCACACCCACACAGGTTCGGTCGGTTTTCGGGTAATCATAAATTTCACATAAATTTGATGTATGCTCTCATTTGTAATAAAAGTTGTACTTTATTTTGTCACAAATCAATAAATTTTAACTATAAGATTGTATAATAAAAGTCGTAATTCTAAATGCTACTATTCACCACTTTTCTACTATAATATAAAAGTTCTAAATATGAATAGGTGTTGTCAGTACTGCTTATCAAATAGAAAAATGATGATAACTGCAAGTATACAGTTGTGATGTAGTTTTAAAAGATATCGATCCCACAGGGAAGGAATTCGGTTCAAAATATCAAATAGAGCTACGGGATGAAAGAAAATATAATGATTTGAAGGTTTTGAATGGTAAACTGATGAATAGATAGATGCATGAACAGATTAGAGAAGATGAAAGTATATAGATATTCCCTACAAAAAAGTATAGTAGAATAAAATATGCAAAATAATCAAAGTTGTTTTAAACTCTTGATACCTTCAACAAACGGTTCTAGACGCCCAAATATCCTATAATTCACCGCAGAGCAACACATAAAATGACTTTCCTAAATCCAGGGTAAACGAATTATGACGCTTATAAGAACCTGGATAACAATAATAATATGCTTAGTACGGATCGCTCTCACATAGCCATATTTAGCAAGCTACCAGTCCAAAAATGTTGGCTCACT
Organism: Euphorbia schlechtendalii; assembly: GCA_949673415.1. Taxonomy (NCBI): domain Eukaryota; kingdom Viridiplantae; phylum Streptophyta; class Magnoliopsida; order Malpighiales; family Euphorbiaceae; genus Euphorbia; species Euphorbia schlechtendalii. Next base: position 6,882 of record CATIWQ010116969.1, on the reverse strand, counting down.
AAACAGCGTAATAATCAAAGATCTAATGATTATACACAATCTTATTAACCCCAAAATCACTCTTAAAGTTAACTTCGAAGCATATAACTTGATTAATATAAATAACGCAAGATGAAATACTCGTTATGACACATAGAAAAATCATAAACTTTGAATTAGAAAGTATAAGTAGAAAACAAAGTAAAGTTGTAAGGTATGCAAGTGAAAGCTAAAGATGATCAAACAGTATCCACTCTTTTAATGGGAGTCGTCAATTCCCGCAATTCCTACGTCTACTTTGAATTCGATCTCGACTCGTACAGAACCTCCGCTAGGAAGCTACACTTTGTGAATCTTGAACAAATGAATGTTGAATAATAGAAACTTTAACTGATAAGTGCTTTACAATTAAACTCATACAACAATCACTCGAATTTATGGAGAAATCTAGTGATCGAAATAAGAATCGAATCACTTATACATTTTTCTCTCTAACAATTTGAACTTAGCGAAATCTATATCTTTAACTCTCTATCTATGTCATACACATTACACCATCTACACACTGCTACCATTCCTCCCTCGAAAATGGTTGGATTTAACCCTATTTATAGAGTGCGAAGGGTTGCTTTATCCAAACGAAGAGTTGTATTAATTGGTAAAGGGTTGCATCATCTTTAATGTGATTGGATGCAAGAATTTATCCTTATCATCAATGGATAGGCACCTTTTCATGGCTTCTTTGTCCCCAAAAGGTGTCTTTTCATTTGATATTTAGTGGCGATTGATCGTTCTTTTCCGGTGGTTGGAAGTTGAGAAGAGTTATCCTAAACCATCACAAGTCGTGAGTGTGACATACATGTCATAATCGTGAATATAAGTTGGTAACTTTCTGTAAGTGAAGAATGACAAGTCACGATCATGATAGATAATCAAGGGCATGATTTGTCCAATCGCGAACAGGAATCACGATTGTGACATGTGCTTTTCTTCATTGTTCTTCTTTGCAACTTTACTGGTCTTTGAAAACTTCGATCCTAATCCAATTCCTTTCATTCTACGCATCTTTTTGCACCTTGTTCTCTCTTTTTGCATAGAATTTCATCTTTAGTCATTTCACTCTCAAGATTCGCCTAGTTTCTGCACTTGCATAAAAAAATACCACGTGAAATATTTTGTATGAAGTATAAAATGACTCTAAACCACATCATCTTATGAGTAAAAATATCAAGATAATAAGTGTAACTATACACTTATTACACCCACACACTTAACTTTTACCTTGTCCTCATTTGGTGAAAGACTATTGTAGTGAGTATCACATTCCCACATTGCATAAAGTTCAAGTAAAAGTTCAAAATTTCCCACAAATTAGTAATGTGCAATTTATATAGTTCAGTTGCATACCTTTGCTCTGAATGGAGGTCCAACCAAATTGCATCTTCATATAAGCGCTATATGCTCGCTCGAATATTTCCTTCTCTCAAATATAGTATAAAGTATAAAGGAAAAAGGGAATGCACTTTGAAAAGATTGATATCAAGGTATTTTTAGGTAACCTAGGATGCTAAACATATTAGTGGTTGCATTTTATGCTCCATACAACTCTCCCCTTTCTTTAGTTATTGCATTTTATGCTCCATACCACTTTCTCTCATTTCTTTTTTCTTTTAAGCATATGTTTTTTAAGTACAGATTTATACTTTGCACCCATTTTTCATGCTATGCTACTTTTCCTTTTTCACTCATTGAATGGTTGCAGTTTCTACTCCGTACCATTCCTCACCTTTTGCATAACTCATTGGTTATCCTCTCTTTCTTTTGATTTTTTTCTCTCAATACCCTCATCCTTTATTGATCACTTTCCAAGTATAGTTTCCCAACACTTTAAACACACTAAATACTTTTAAGATGTATTCAATAATAGCATATAAAACTCATAGTAAGAACACTACTAGATATTACTCCGCTAAAAACTTATAGGTAGCATTAAACTAAAACTATATAACTTATATTAATTCATGTTACATTGAAAATATATCAAAACTTACTTGGAATGTTGCTTTGAATGTTACTCAACATTCATCCTTGCCAAATGCTAAATGTTGTGCCAAAAGCGCTCACACTCTCAACGTGCGCTCATACTCGAAACAACTTGTTCGAAATATGCACTAACATCAAACTTGTATTACCTAACACTCATAATAACCTTGGAACATATGTTAGTATAGTATAGGTATGGATAAAGTATAAATAACACAAAATCAAGAAAATTTTTCATTCTTCAATTTTTTAGTTTATTTAATTTTTTTAGATTTTTTAGATTGTATACAAACACCCCCCACACTAAAGAACATAATGTCCTCATTGTGAGAGATTTATTGAAATACGAAACTAAACGAAAAACAACATACAACTAGTCTAAAAGAAAAGAAAAGAAAAGAGTAAACCCGTTTATTGTGAAGGAGAATCTGGGGGACTTGGAGTAAATTGAAAATTTTGTTTTCTAAAGAATGATAGTAATTTTTTAAGCACCGACTTATTACTCTTTAGAATTTTCATTCTTTCTTCATTACTCCAAGTTTCGCTTCACAATTGTCCAACTTTTGCTGCATATTTGTTTCCAATCTTCAGGAGCTTCTTCTTCTTCAACTTCATCTTCTTCTTCATTCATTGAAGCCTTGCCAGGAAGATGTCAAGCAGTAGGATCAGATGGGCCGGTGGAAGTGTCTTCATTAGCTAGGATTAATTTTCTGGTGCGGTTGGAGTAGGTGTAGAAAGAAAAGGAACCATCATTCTCTTAAAGAAGTCGGGTCTTTTTCGAGTAGTTCCCATCCATATACCGATAATACTCACCCGGTTGTTGAACATAAGGAAGTTCTCTTTGAGATCACATAATAATGGTTGTTATAATTTCGGCTGCACCAATCTTGTTCCTTATGCTTGTTGAATTCTTCTTCATCAAATACCATGTGATGTCTACTAACTCCTCTTTTTGCTTATTCATCAGGTAAGAAAGAATGAAAAAATCTCTTTTTTGGACCTTTGTGTTCTCCAATTGATAAAATACCGAAGTGGCTAGGTACATGTGAAGTAGAAGAATACAATCATCCCTAATCAATTTATTTAGGGAATTTTTGGGATCGAAAACTCGCTTACCCATCAAATCCACCCAAACTTGATTTTCTTGAAATGATTCCATCATGCTTGATGAATTTTCAATCTTGAAACCGAACCAATTATTCATCTTTTCTCTTGTGATGGTATACTATCATCCTTGGTTGTAAAATTGAATTGCCCTCTTCTTTTTGTCTTCAAAATTGAATGTCACTAGACATTCCAAAATCCATTCACGATTGTGGAAATCGCATCCCCACAAACGTGCTTAAACCCAAATCAGAGATATACATCCCCATTTTCTCATGGAGGCCAAAAGTCTCCAAGAAAACAAAATTAAGAAAGATCGTACCGGTGATCTCCAATTTGTTCAAAACTTGGAATCTTTTCCCCTCCTCATGAGTACGAATAGGAAAAGGACAACCGTAATGTTCTTGGTAATTAGGGAGTTCTCTTCTTTGGTTAGAGGCTTGATTACGGTTGGCGGCTTTCTTAACGTAAGGCATGATTTTGTTTGAAGTAGAGTTTTGAAAAGGATGTGAATTGGAGAAGAATAGAGATGTTTAAGAAAGAATCAGAACTTGAGACAGATTGTATGAAGGTTGCGATGGTTATGGGTTTAATCTAGACCTTTATATAGAGTTCTAATAGGTCTCTCATTGGTCTAAATAGTCAATATTACCGTTTTTCCTTCAAACTAGCCGTTAATGGCGGTTTCAGCCATCTACCGCATGTTTATCATGATCTGCAACGGTCATATTTTTTCATGTCGTGATCGTGAATGCATGTCACGATCATGACTTTCTTCAAGGAAGGAACAAAAGGTTTTTTATGCATAATTTCATGAGCGCGAATTTTAGTCGCGGTTGGAACCTTATTCATTCTTTCTATTTCTTCAATTTTTAGACTTAGTACCTTTAAAAACTAAGAAAAACAAATATATTACATAATAATAATAATAATAATAATAATAATAATAATAATAATAATAATAATAAATATTCACTATTTACATACCTGGATTGATTATGATGATGATAGTAATTAAACATCAACGTCTTGTTGTTCAAATTTATTTTCGAGATAAGGTTTGCATCTTTGACCATTGGCTCAAAATATTATTACATTATCGGCTTTCAATTCTAATGCTCCATTGTTAAATACCTGAATAACTTCGTAAGGTCCCTTCCAACAAGATGTGAGTTTTCCGAGGAACAAGCGAAGTCTGGAATTATATAATAGAACTTTATCTCCAATCTTAAACTTCTGTTCCCGTAGTTTTGCATCGTGCCATCGTTTTGTCTTCTCTTTATAGATCTTTGCATTTTCATATGATGATAATCGTAGTTCTTCTAACGCATTTAAATCCAACTTTCTTCTTTCACCGGCTTGTGTAAATCCATATTCAAATTCTTCAAAGCCTATAAAACCTTATGCTCTAATTCTACCGATAAAGCCTTAGGGTATCATACCAATAGGTGTCTTAAAAGCTGTTTTGTAAGGCCATAATGCATCATTTAACTTAATAGACCAATCTTTCCTAGAATTCGAGACAGTTTTTTCGAGAATCCTCTTAATTTCTCTGTTAGAAATTTCTACTTGACCACTAGTTTGAGGGTGATATGGGGTAGCAACCTTATGATGTACTCCATATTTTTTCATCAAGCTTTCAAAAGTCTTATTGATGAAAAGTGAACCTCCATTGCTAATTATGGTCCTAGGAACTCCAAATCTACTAAATACTTGCTTAAGAAACTTAGCAACTACTCTAGCATCATTCTTACCATATGTGCTAGCTTCAACCCATTTTGAAACATAATCAACTACAACCAGAATGTAATTATTACCTTTAGAGTTAGGAAATGGTCTCATGAAATCTATACCCCTAACATCAAAAAGCTCCACTTCTAAGATGTTTTTTAGTTGCATCTCATCTCTTCGACCTATGTTTCGTATTCTTTGACGATTATCACAATTCTGAACAAAATCTCTAGCATCCTTGAACAATGTTGGCCAATAAAACCCACTCTCTAAATCTTTAGCAGCGGTTTTTGCTGGTCTTAAATGTTATCCATATATGATATCATGGCAATGACTTAAAATTGAAGAAAACTTAGTATCATCTATACAGTTGCGAATAATACCATCGGCACATACTTTAAACAAATAAGGGTCATCCCACATAAATGTCCTAATATCCTTACGAAATTTCTTCTTACCATTATAATCTAAATCGGAGAGTAAAGTATGGTTAACCAAATAATTCGTAAAGTCGGCATACCATGGACTAACAGTATCTCTAACATACATGAGATTTTCATCTAGAAAAATTTCATTAATATCTCCAGTTTCACTTATAGGTCACTTATCATCTTCTAAAAGAGATAAGTAATCAACTACGGTATTTTCACTTCCCTTTTTTCCCTTATTTCTAAGTCAAACTCTTGCAAAGGAAGGATCCACCTAATTAATCTAGGTTTGGCATCATTTTTAGCAAACAAATATCTCAAAGCAGCATGATCTGTATAAACTATTACTTTAGAACCAATCAAATATGATCTAAATTTGTCACATGCATATATAACTGCTAACATCTCTTTTTCAGTGGTTGTGTAATTGCATTGTGCTGAAGATAAAGTGTGACTTGCATAATAAATTGCATGCAAATTCTTTTCATACCCTTAACCTAATACACAACCAACAGCAACATCACTAGCATCACACATCAATTCAAATGGCAGAGACCAATTTGGTTTCACAATTATGGGTACCGAAACTAATGCTCGCTTTAAGGTGTTAAAGGCTTTTAAACAGTCATCAGAGAAATCAAACTTCACATCTTTAACTAATAAATTAGTTGAAGGTTTAGCTATAACAAAAAAATCCTTGATAAACCTTCTATAAAATCTAGCATGGCCTAGAAATGATCTTACTCCCTTAACATTTATGGGAGGAGGTAATTTCTCAATGATCTCGGTTTTTTCTATATTTACATCAATTCCCTTCTCATCTATCTTATTACCTAAAACTATACCTTCATTAACCATAAAATGACATTTCTCCCAATTCAAGACCATAATAGTTTCCTCACATCTAGCAAGCACTTTATCCAAATTTTCTAGACATTTCTCAAAAGAATCTCCATATACAAAGAAATCATCTATGAAAAACTCCATAATATCCTCCACATACGTACTAAAAATAGTCGAAACACACCATTGAAAAGTAGCCGGAGCATTGCACAACCCAAAAGGCATTCTTCTATAAGCAAATGTACCAAATGGACATGTAAAAGTGGTTTTGTCTTGGTCATTTGGCTAAATATGGATTTGAAAATACCCAGAGAATCCATCAAGAAAATAGTAAAATGCATGACCTGATATCATTTCTAACATTTGATCTATATATGGTAAAGGGAAATGGTCTTTCCTAGTGGCCGCATTTAATTTTATTTAGCCTATGCAAACTCTCCATCCAGTTGTTGTCCTAGTAGTAACGAAGTTACCCTTTTCATTCTGAACTATAGTAATACCTCCCTTTTTCTGAACACATTGGACGAGACTGACCCATTCACTATCTGAAATTGGATATATAATTCCTGGATCTAGTGACTTAATAATCTCCTTCTTAACAACTTCCTTCATGTGTGGATTTAATCTTCTTTGCCTTTCTATCCTAGGTTTACTATCATTTTCCAAATTAATAGAATGCATCACTATATTAGGGCTAATCCCTCTAATATCGGTAATTTGCCAACCAATATTCCTTATTCTACCCTTTATTGTC
>CATIWQ010116966.1:0-10965 GCA_949673415.1 Euphorbia schlechtendalii | reverse complement strand
CACACCGTTCCTCACTACTGTGGGAACTCTAGGACCAAGCTCAATAGCGAGCTAGGCCTGCATGCTTTGAGACTAAATGAAGTTTTTCATTCAATTTTTCCAAAATGTATAATGATTACCATCAAATAGAGGTGGTCTAGTAACAAACATTCCTTCTTTAAGGAGAACTACTTGACTAGAGCCGGAACCATAGTTGTTGTAAGCCATTATGATGTTACTCAAAGACAGTTAGTCTAAAAGTCGAGCAACTACTCTGATACCACTTATTGGTCCATAAATGGGCTCTTAACAACAGTAGAGGGGAGTGAATGCTTAATCTTGGTTACTTTTTAAATTTTTAAAGTTTAATCGCCAAGTTTGGTTTTTATATGCGTGCTGAGTATGCGTGCTGAGTGCTATATAAAAATGAATAAACTGCTTAGCTTTGCTGGCACAGTTTATCTTCAATCTTTAGTTGAGTAAGACTTACTAAGCACAAATCAGATAACAAGCAATATAATGAATGAGAGAGAGAGATGAATGAGCTGATCGCTGATCAAGCTAAAAGCTTAAAGTTATAACGTCAACACTTGAGATTTATCCTGATTAGGCCCCTAGCCTACCTCCAGTCCCTGGATACCTTCTCCGAGCTTTAATCCACTAGTGAGTCATTCCTTCAATAAGTGGAGAATCCTTTACAATGGGTAGACATGATTACAGAAAGTACCTTTCTTTCTAATTATCTCTCAACTCAGTTTGGGTACCCTTCACAAACTGACATTAAGATTAGAATAAGAATGCGAACTAAATTCAAATTATAGAAACGTTGAACCCTTATAATGTTAATCTAAGTAATGTCTATCTATTACAAATAGATAAGGCTTTTTATGTTTGCTGATTGCTTGCTGTGGAATTTCTTTGGAAGCTAGAGTAATTTACACAGCATTTTTACTCTTAAGAAATTCGAGAAGATTCACCAAGTTTGAACATCTGCTCTAGTCTTCTATTTAAACTTTAAAGCTTTGAGAAGTAGCCGTTGCAAACTTTACGATATCGCTGATCTTCAATTTCTCATCTCTTTTAATCTTTCGAATCTTCCTGTTGGAGACAGATTCCAAGATGTTTAGAAATAGAAATTGAATGTTGAGGCACGATAAAATTTCATTGACAAATTCTAATTTATCTTCAAGCAATCTGGTTCTGAGAGAGGCGTGTTAAAATGCAACGTGGAGTCTTCCCGTTGGATGACCTTGCTGACATTGGCAGAATTGTGCGGAGACACTTGAGACACAGCGCATAACAGAAATTCCTTTATACTTGGACTGTAGCGAGGAATCTCTGACAACCGTACTGACATTTTTGAAATTGTGAGGACCACAGGAATCTTCGTTAATTTCAGCGCCTTTTATGATGAAAAGCACTAAAAGAATATTTTGTTCCATCACAGACAACGTTAGTAGCACATTTGTCATTAAATCTGTACATGTCATACAGAACGTGCTTTTAATTACATAAAAGTAGAAACTCAGCACGAGCTGAGTGACGTAATTCTAAACTATGTAGTACTAAGCATACACTCAGCTTTTCTTACTCTAAGTCATAACTTAATTAACTATCCCATAAAACTAAGTTATTCTCCCTTGAATGAACTCAAGTCAACTTTATTAATTAAGAGTCTACTTAGTATTCAATTAATTTCACTATCCTAGACAGTTTGCTATTTCCGTAACTACTCAATACTATGAAGTACTATTAACTTGGGTTCTACATGTCCATTAAATCTTGGACTTTAGTGTTGACAGGCTTACATTTTTGTACTGACAAATTTTCTCTTTTTGGATCACTTGATTATTTCTTTTTTATTTCAGCACTACATCATCTTTGGGAACTACAAAGAATCAACTAAGGAATATTATGTCCTTTACAGAGAGTTAAAAGCATAGAGCATTATAACATGTAACTTTTTTATTACTCGGCGTAAGATATAGTACAAGCGAGAGCTGAGTTACTTCTATTCTCACTGTGCAGAGTTATTGACTCAGCATCAAGTATTCAACATAAATATTCTAAATATAATCAGGTCACCACACATAGCTTAAGCTAACCTTAGCTAACCTTGATTAACCTGCATAAAATATTGACTACAATATTGATTTATATATTGCTTTCCTTCATGTTTATTATAGTTAAAAACTTTAACTCAAGATTGCTGAGTAATCTTTAAGCTAAGTTCGATACAAAGGTATAAAATAATTCAAGGAAAATTTATATTTAATTTAAAAAATTATGTAACATGTATAAGAAAAGGTATAAGAAAGTTAAACTTTAAGCCCTAAACCCTACTAATAAATGTTTAATGTTTAAATAACTTAACTAAATATAACAATTAGTACTGTTAATTTTATAAATATTTTCGTATTTATTAAAATTAATTATGCATTTTGTTGCTTAATAATAAATATTCGTTGTTATTATTGATCAAATTACAACTTTTTTTTGTTGTCAGTGATTAACATTAATCATTAAAATGAATCTTCATAGTATAGTGTTCATCATGGATTAGTGTCTGGTGATACGCAAAAGCATCGTGCTTGATGTGTATGAGAGATCTAAAGTGATCGCTCACAAAATTGCATTCTAGACTATTAGAATTGTTGATGTGCCCTAGTTCTAAAGGCATTAAAACTAAAGGTATTGGTTCATACAATGTCACATTATAAAGGCAATAATCTACTGCATTTATATCTTGTGCTATATTATGAGATAGAATCCATTGATTGATAATCATAAATGTCTCAATGTCTCAAGTCTATTTTAAACATAGAAATGAATGAAACTAAAGACTTGTATATTGGATGATTTGTAGTAATGTAGTTGCTATGTCACTTGGTAAAGTAGATCATGAACATGGATACATGTTGGAAACATGGGGCTGGACTGATCCGCACAACAAAGTCACATGGTTGTATGTCATAGACATTTTGCTGAGTAGGTCTCAACTGTCCTCGGACTTGATTTCAACTTATTACTAATGTGGAAATGAGTATGATGTAGTATATTACTAACGGGTCCTTAAATATTGGATTACAAGTACGGGTATGCTTGGTAGATTTCATGACCACATTAGTAGTAGTGTTGAAGTGATAGGATTGCCATTTGATTGAATAAATCGAAATGAATCACCGGCAACTTGATGAATAAAAGTGATAAGGACGTCCAGTAAGTCGTTGACTTATTTTATCATTTTATTCAAGATCAAGAAATACAATGAACTACATAAGGGGGTGACATAATCCATGCCTCTTGTTAATCATATTGATGTCATGTGGCAAAGGACTTTATGAGATAAATATTGGGTTCAATATCTTTAATAGACAGTTTGTACTATGTCCCAATTGGGGGTTGTAATGGTTTGCTAGAATCCGCTTCCTATAGGTGAATTCCATTGCCAACATATGGACAGACCCAAAGGATCGTGTGCTTAGAAATACTGATCTGGGATTTCTTGTACATGCAATGTTACAAGACATGATGAAGAATTGATTATTAATTATAGAACCCAAGTTAATAGTACCTCATAGTACTTTAATGTTTTGGAAATAGAAAACTGTCTAGGTTAGTGAAATTAATTAAGTACTAAGTATACTCTTAATTAATGAAGCTGACTAGAGTTTGTTTAAGGGAAAACAACTCAGTTTTGCTATGAAATTAATTAAGTTACAGCTTAAAGTAGGAAAAGCTGAATCTATGCTGAGTACTATAGTAGTTTAGAAGCATATCAACTCAGCTGTGCTGAGTCAACTTTTATTACAAGCTATTTTCTATGACACTGAATGACACACGTGCTAATAAAAAATTCTGTGAGAAATGGAATATTCCTTAGATATTTTTTCAGGTTGAATAGCGTTAAAATTAAGGAAGATTTCTAGTGGTCCTCCCAAGACAAAAGGTGTCAGTACGGAATGTCAGGATTCCCTCACTAAAATCCAAACGCAAAAGAAATATCTGACATGCATCGTTTTCCAGTGTCTCCACGCGTCTCTACCAACGTTAGCAATTTAATCAATCTAAAGATTCCAAGTTACAATATCGCGCACCTCTCTCAACCGAATTGCTTGAAGACAAAATGAGATTTTGTCAACGTAATTTTATCACGCCTCAACTTTCAAATTTCTATCTCTAAACGTCTTGGAATCTATCTCCAACGGGAAGATTCGAAAGATATGAAGAGAAGAGAAATTGAAGATCAGTGACCTCAAAAAGTTTGCAAACACTACTTCATAGAGCTTCAACTATAAATGGAAGACTGAAGCAGACGTTTAAACTTGGTAAATCACCTCAAATTTTATAGAGTTAAAACTCTGTGAAATTACTCCCAGCTTTAAGAAATTCCAAACTCAAGCAATCAGAAACATCAATTCCAAATCTATTTGTAATAGAGAGATTTACTTAGATTTAACATTATAAGGATTCAACGTTTCTATAAGTTGAATTTAGTTCGCAATCTTTTCATTCAAATTTGAGTGTCAGTTTGGGAAGGGTACCCAAACTGAATCCAGCAGAAGTTAGAGAGGAAGGTACTTTCTATAAAACTATGTCTACCAACTGTAAAGGCTGCTTTGCCTAAGTAAAGAATGAAAACTAGTGGATTAAAGCTTGGAAAATGTATCCAAGGATTGGAGGTAGGCTTGGGGCTGAAGCAAGATAAAATTCAGGTGTTGATGTTCTAAACTTAAGCTCTTAGCTTTTACTTTGTTCAGCTCATTCATCATCTCTCCTCTGTTATTCATTTTGCTTAAAAAACCAATCCTTACTCAGTTGAGCACTCAATAGCAAATTATAGATAAACTGTGCCAGCGAAGCTGAGCAGTTTATTCAATTTTTATATCGTAACTCAGCACGCATACTCAGCATGCATATAAAAACTTAACTTGGCAAAAAAATTTTCATAAACCTTTAAAATTAACCAAGATTCGCATTCACCCCCCTATTGTTGTTTACAAGCCGTCTATAGGACCAACAAGTGGTATCAAAGCAATTGATCAACTTTTAGACTAACTATCTTTGAGTTAAGATCCATAAATGGCGTACAACAACTACGGAACAGGTACCAGTCAGGCAGTTCTCCTTAAAGAGGGATTTCTGTTACAAAACCACCTCATTTTTATGGTAATCATCATACCTTCTGGAAAAATCACATGAAAAATTTCATTCAGTCTCAAAGCATGCAGGCTTGGCTGGTTATCGAGCTTGGCCCTAGAGTTCCCACAGTTGTGAGGAATGGAGCGTGTGTTCTCGTAGATCCCGAGGACTACGATGATACTGATCTGAGGCTTCTTAAAGAGAATGCTGCAGCGATTAACTACTTACACTATGCGTTCGATCTTACTGAGTTCAACAGGGTCTCAGGCTGTGAGATAGCATGGGAAATCTAGAAAAAGTAAGAGATTGCCTATGAGGGGACCTACAAGGTCAAGGAGTCAAAGATCAATCTCATACTGAGGGAGTATGAGATGTTCTCCATGGGAGCCAGCGAGGGTATTCAAAGCATGAATACCAGGTTCATTAACATCATTAATGAATTGAAGAGATGATAAGTGTATAATTACACTTATTATCATATAAATTTTATACAATAAACAATGTACTTTTAGTCATTTTTATACTTCATATAAAAGATTTCACGTGGTATGTAGTTTTTTTTATGCAAATGCAGATACTAGGTAAATCTTGGGAGTGAAATGAGCTAAAGTGGAATTTTATGAAAAAAGAGTGAAAAAGGTGCAAAAAGATGCGTGGAACTTAAAGATTTGGCTTAGGATCGAAGCTGTTGAAGGTCGGCGAAGTTACAAGAAGAATTCTGAGTAAAACTCAATTCACGGCCGCGACGATCATTCGCGGTCGCAACTTATTTACTTTAGAATTAGAAGATTACCAATCAAAGATTCAAGATCGTGACATGCATATCGCGGTCCCGACATGGATGGTTTTTTGGTCTTATCTTTTTTACTAACAACAGCCAAATAAGCATGATCAATCACCATCAAGTACCAACGAACACACACCTATCAAGAGTCAACCAATCACTATCCATTGTGGATTATATCAAAGCTTCTCAACCAATCACAATGAAGAGATGCAATCTTTCACCAATGGATATAACCCTTCGTTTGGATAGACGCAACCCTTCAAACTCTATAAATAGGGCTCCCAACCTCATAAATTTCATGGCACATGGTGCAGAGAGACAAAGGGAAAACATTAGAGTGTAAATATAGTGTGTATAAATAGAGAGTTTGCTACGTTCTTAAGTGTTAGCAAGAAAATGTTTAAGTGATTCTAATCCTTATTTCGATCACTAGATTTCTCTAAATTCTTGAGCTATTGTTGTGTAAGTGTACTTGCAAATCACTTATCAATAAAAGTTTTCGTTCTTCAATATTCGTTTGTTCGATATTCGCAAAGAATAGCATCCTAGCGGAGGTTCTGTATGGGCCGAGACAGAATTCAAAGCAGACGCAGAAATTGCGGGAATTGACGACTCCCATTAAAGAGTGGATACGGTTTGATCAACTTTAGCTTTCACTTGCATACCTTACAATTTTGCTTTGCTTTCTACTTATACTTTCTATTTAGAAGTTTATAATATGTCTATGTGTCATAATGCGTATATCGTGCTAAGTCTTTTATGTTAATCAAGTTATAGGCGTTGGCGTTAATTTTAAGAGTAGTTTTAGGGTTAACAATATCATGTATAATCACTGGATCCATGATATAATGCTATTTAGTGATCCAACATTTTTGGAATGGTAACTTGCTAAATATGGCTATGTCAGAGCGACCCATACTAAGCATAATATTGATGTTGTCCAGGTTTATATAATAGTCTTATCTCGTTTGAGTTAGGATTAGAAAAGTTATTTCTTGTGTTGCTTTGCGATGAATCATTGAACATCTTAGTGTGTTGAACCGAGTTTGTTAGATTAGTCTAGTGCATCGTAACATATTTGTTAAACTTGCATGTTTTATCTGCTATACTTATTAGTAGTGAAAATCTATGTATTTAGAGTCTCTCATCTATCACATCTATATTTACTCTACTTTTCATTCTGATCTTCCTTTTTAAAAATCTCAAAACTATTTTTATTTTTCCTTTACTTTGTCTTTCCTTGTTGATCTTCAGAGCTATTCCTTCCCTGTAGGTTTGATATCTTTTAAAACTACATCGCAACTATATACTTGTAGTTATCATCATTTTTCTATGTGATAAGGGGTATTGACAACACCTACATTTTTCGTGAACAAGTTTTTGGCATTATTATTAAGGATAAGTCTTATTAGTCGAGTATAGCCAAGTTTCACGAAAAAAGTTTTTAGAACCATTAAGGGATTAAACTTATCAATGGAAAAGTGGCGATTAGCACTCAATTAATTTCACTATCCTGGACCGTTTGTTATTTCCAAAACATTATTATGAAGTAACAATCACCCCCATTTTGGAACAAAGAACAAACTAGGCAATGGAAGAGATTAATTGAATAAATTGTTTAAAGATATAGGAAATACCTAATAGATGACGTAAGACTCCCCATGCTGAGTGAACTCCTTAGTCAATGTGGACTCCCCCATTCTAAGTAGATTCTCTTTAGTCAGCTTAACTCCCAAATTTTCTTCGATTTGAGACATTGTCTTAATTCACCTAATCTTTAAATTTGGTTGGTTTTTGCAATTATTCCTACAATAGTTTATAAGTGAAAATAGTAAGCATAGATAGCAACAATATAAAGTTAAGAAGATCTTAACTTGATAGACAAAATCTTGTAATTTCATTGATATAAAATAGCTTAGTCAGTACATAAAATGTGTTCTAAACTAAGTGAATAGAGATTAAGTCCTATTACAAGATTTTCCTCGTATACAACTATTTGCGATACTAATTAGAAGACTTCCCATAGCTTTTTGGATAGCTACATTTATGATGCAATTAATGTTGTTGATGTTGAGACTAGGACTGAGATTGGGTTCGCTTTGGCAAGGATGATTTATATTGATTTGTAATTCTTTGAGCATCTTCAGTTTCCTTCTCCCCCTTTATTATTTAGCCTTTGATAATTTTATCAAGATGAAGATTGAAGGAGTCAAGGGTAGACTAAAAGTCTTCCTTCTTACCAATGATGAGTGGTGAAATCTCTTTCTCTAGCCTCTCCTTTCCATCACCATTAACGACATCTTGATCATTAAGCTCAATAAGGTATAGATGATGACAATTGGATAAATGAGCAATCTGATCGAACCCTTGGCATGCAAACTGTTAAAAGTACTGCAGTAGAGCTATGAAATCTGATGCATATAATGCAATCTTAAGCTTTTCTTCCATATCAATGATCCTTGGGCATATCAAGGTCATAGATCTAGTAGTAAAATTGATATCCCTTGCATCATAAATCCTAGTGGTCACCAATTGATCCACATGCTTCTGCATATCTTCAAGATAAACCTTAAGGATACTCAATTTCTTATGCATTAAGAGACCATTGTCAAGGTCCAGGGACTCAGTTGGCTCACGAAATAGTTTTCCCATAGCCTAGGGAAGAGCCTTTTGTACCATTTTGACTAAATCATCTATGTTATCATTAACCTCTTTGCAGATAAATTCGAGCTTATCATTAAGTGCATCTATGTTCACCATAGGCATCTCAGCTTTCTTTGCAGCTTCATCAATGGTCTTTATCACCCTGTTAATCTTTCTATTATAGCTCACAATCAACCTAGACATGCTTTCCATCAACTTTGTAATGTTGTGACCCATATCCTTGGTGACCTCCACTTCCTTATAGACATTATCGATTTTGGAGTCAATACTTCTCTTTATTTTAGCTTGCTCCTTAAAATTGTATAGCTTGAGTTAACAATGTGGCATTCAAGCTACTTAGCTGCTCTGCTATAGCATCATTAATACTCTTCATCTTTCCTACTACCGCATTAGCGAAAATAGTAGATGTGGGCATAAAACTGACGCCATCTTGTCCATAAGGCTTTTTGCAATTTCCTTCGCTAGATGGTTGTGAATTACGTATAAGCTTCCTTGAATCTTTTCAATCTCTCTATTAAACTATCATCTTTATAGGCTTCTTCAACTTGTAGAGATATATGGCATGACAAGTGTAAAATTACACTTAGTATCATAACATTTTAAATCATAAAATGATATGGTTTTAAGTCATTTTATACTTTATATAAAAGATTTCACATGGTATATAGTTGTTTTTTATGCAAATGCAGAAACTAGGTGAATCTTGCGAGTAAAATGATCAAAAGTGGAATTCTATGGAAAAAGAGTGAAAAAGATGCATAGAATACAAGGATTTGGCTCAGGATTGAAGATGTTAAAAGATTGGTAAAGTTGTTAAGAAGAGACATGAGGAAAAAGACATGTCACGATCATGACACCTATTCGTGGTCGCGATTTGTTACTCCTCATAAGTAGAAAGTTACAAATCATTAGTCATGATCATGACATGTAATTCATAGTCACGTCTTGTGACGGTTATTGGTTATCTCTTTTCAACTACCAATTGCCAGATAACAACGATCAACCACCATTAACTACCAACAGAAAAGACACCTTTTGTGAGTCAACCAATCATGAAAAGGTGCCTTTTATTGTGGATGACGATGAATCCTTACATCTAATCATATTGAAGTGATGCAACTCTTTGCCAATGGACACGACTCTTTGTTTAGATAGACGCAACCCTTTGCACTCTATAATTAGGGTCCAAAACTAGTCAATTTCATGTGTACGGGATCTGTGATGCATGGTGCGTGACAATAGATAGTAAGCGTGTATTGATAGAGAGTGAAAATATCTAGATTTCGTTACGTTTAAAGTCTTAGCAAAAAAATGTATAAGTGATTCGATTCCTATTTCGATCACTAGATTTCTACACAAATTCGATCATTTGTTGTATGAGTGTAATTGCAAAGCACTTATCAATAAATGTTTTCGTTCTTTAACATTTTATTCGAGATTCACAATGAATAGTATCCTAGAGGAGGTTTTGTACGAGTCGAGACAGAATTCAAAGTAGACGTAGGAATTGCGGGAATTAACAACTCCCATTAAAGAGTAGATATGGTTTGATCAACTTTAGCTTTCACTTGCATACCTTACAACTTTACTTTGTTTTCTGCTTATACTTTCTATTTCAAAGTTTATGATATATCTATGTGTCATAATGAGTATTTCATCTTGCATCATTTATATTAATTAAGTTATATGCTTTCGAGTTAACTTTAAGAGTGATTTCGATGTTAATAAGATTGTGTACAGTCACTAGATCTGTGATTATAACGCTGTTTAGTGAGCTAACATTTTTGGAATGGTAACTTGTAAATGTGGCTATAGTGAGCTAACATTTTTGGAATGGTAACTTTTAAATGTGGCTATGTGAGAGTGACCCGTACTAAGCATAGTAATATTGTTATCCATGTTCTTATAAGTGTCATAATTCGTTTACCCTAGACTTAGAAAAGTCATCTCATGTGTTGCCCTGCGATGAATTATTGTATATTAGGCCATCTAGAATTGTATTTGTTGAAGTTATCTAATGTACGAAATATTCTTGCTGATTTTGCATGTTTTTCTCTGCTAAACTTGTTCTTAGGAATATCTTTATATTTTACATCTTCTCTAGTCTATTGATACATTTATCTATTCATTCGTCTATCATCCAAATCATCCAACTCCAATAAAATTCTCTATTTTCATTTACCCCATAACTCTAGTTGATCATTAGAATCGAATTCCTTCCCTGTGGGATCGATATCTTTTAAAACTACATCGAAACTGTATACTTGCAGTGGTGATCATTTTTCTATTTGATAAGTGGTATTGACAACACCTGTTTGTATTTTGAACTTCTTAGCTTGTCAGTAGAAGAGTGGGGAACAAGGTTTTTGGCTTCATTACAAAATATAAGCCCT
>CATIWQ010116943.1:0-14934 GCA_949673415.1 Euphorbia schlechtendalii | reverse complement strand
TGATGGTGAAGGGTTTCGTATTTTCGATAGGATTAGGGCGAAAAGGAGGAAGCTTAAGAGGAATGCAAATGAGGGGATTTCTAGCTCCATAGATGTGCAATAATGCTTGCCAAATTTGAGAAGAGAAATTGGGCACTAACTCGTGTGTTGAGTTATGAAACTGCTACTACTTAAAAGGAGTTTGGATGATAAGTGAGAGTTTCAGATTTGGACAGGTCATCAAAAAGAATGGTCATAAATTTGAAGTTCATTTAGATTTGGTGGCAAACCATATTTTCTTAAAACATGTATAGAATTATATTTTTGATGTCAAACAATTTAATTTATTTTTTAATAGAAT
This sequence comes from Euphorbia schlechtendalii, assembly GCA_949673415.1. Classification (NCBI taxonomy): domain Eukaryota; kingdom Viridiplantae; phylum Streptophyta; class Magnoliopsida; order Malpighiales; family Euphorbiaceae; genus Euphorbia; species Euphorbia schlechtendalii. The sequence continues at coordinate 14,594 of CATIWQ010116943.1, read as the reverse complement.
TTTTTTTGAAGGAATCAAGATTTGATGCCTAATTATCTTCTCATCCAACTTTGTGCATGTTCCCCGTTGAACCAAGTCCAATTGGTAAACAATTTAATATCTAAATTATACCACTCAAGTAATTAATATTTGTACTCTCTAGAGTATTATATTATATTTATTTATAATAGACTTAGCTTAAATTGATTGAACTTTAACATAAACAACAAGTTGATTTTGTATTAAATAGACTCAACTCATTTATATATTGGCCTAGTTGTTTGCTTAACACTTTTGAGGCTTAGAGATTCTTTACTCTCTATAGATAAAAAAGAAAAAAAATGTATGTATACGTGATGGTGATAGAGAGATGTAGGGGTGAGCATTCGGTTTTACCGAACCGAACCGAACTGTATTAGCCAAACCGAATTACTATCTACCGAACCGAACCGAAATAATACTAGAAATCGAACCATTCGAACCGAAATTTTTTCGTTATAAATTTGGTTATTCGAACCGAAACCGAATTAACCGAATTTGGTTATCCAAACCGAAATTGTTTCTATTTTCCATTTTCATATACTAGTTGAATTTCCTTTTCTATTAAGCACAATACACAAAATTATTTATCGATCATATATTTTTAATCTTTTTTTTATTTTCCTTAACTTCTTTTTATTATAAATCTAATTGTTTCAAGTTATCTTGTATATATATTAATCAAACTAATAATTAATATCATTATTTTTAGATTAAAGCACAAAAAGAGGCAAGAATTTTTAGATTATTAAATTTAATCGAGACTCAAACAAGGTGAACTACTTTGGATATCGACAAAAGATCTTAGGTTCCCTAGTTACTTCCTAAATTTACTTTATGAATGGATTTTATTTCTTTGCACCATTTGTTAAAACAAATTACAAATGAGCCCAGTAGATTTTGTATTAGGTGTCCATTAGGATTTATGATTATTTAACTATTCGGTTCGGTTCGGTTTTCAGTTGATTTTGTATATTAAATCTAAACCGAACCGAATACCGAATTACATGATTCAGTAAAATCCGAACTGAATGCCGAAATACCAAACCAAATACCGAATTACATAATTCGGTAAAATCCGAATCCAAACCGATAACCGAAACACCGAACCGAATTGTGTATTTCGATTCGGTTCCGTTCGGTAATTCGGTTTTTACCGAATTATGCACAGCCCTACCGATAAGCTTAAATAATTTGTAATAAGTATAAACATTCAACTTACAAAAAAAATTAAGTGGAGCAAACTATAATAGAAATATAAAATAATAAGATATTTAATTTTTATATTACTATATAAAAATGAAACATGTTAATTATATTCCAAATGGAATATTCACTAGCCATAAAAGGTTTTTTTTTTTTTTAATTTATTTACCTATTTTTCGTTCGTTTTATATTTTGAATTACTTTTTGAAGTATTGTTATGAAATAAATTTAGTAATATATGTTACGTTAACATGAAAGTTTCGAAAAGGGAAGGGCTGGAATAAGGTTTGGATAAAATGTGTGGTTCTTTTTATGTGGTGAATCAGGTTTGGTTTCGATGTCAATTTGTCTCGTGGATGGTTCGGTTGGATAGAGAAGCATGTCTAAAAGGCATAGGCTTGATGCAAATTGTGATAACAACACATTAATCGGTTTGGGGATACTCTTGCAAACCACGGTCGACGTAGTTTTAATGCTTTTTGGTCGATGGTTTTTTACCTTTCTGCTTTAATTTTTTTATAAATTGTAATACCAACACTCCCCCTCAAGTGCAACTGGACTTGGATTAATGGCCACTTGCCAAATATTCCTTGGCTTATCTCCTCGGAGGCTCAAGGTCATGAACAGGTCTAGTCTTTTCGTTAGTCAAAATCCCACTAGGACTTTTTTTAACACGAACTCAGGATCTCGGCTGTCAGACCTTCTTCTCGCTTAGAGACCATGTAGAGAATCCGTGAGCCGGGAGAGAGTTGGGCTCGATAGCTTGAGTGAGCATACAAGTAGGGTTACGTCCATCTAATACAAAACTAATTGGCTTGTGTTAAGGTCCAATCTACTCCACTTATATGTTACTCATTATTCATGTTTATTACCGATGTGGAATAATCCCAACATCTTCAAGAGGCTTTTGGCAAGGTTACAGAGTGCGTGTCAACTCGGTTGAGATTTCCGCCCCTTATCATTTCCACTTCCCAGTTTCATTAAAAGAAATTTGACTAGTCTTAACGGGGAATTGTGGAATCCCTGAATCCTTAATGGGGAGAATTTTTCCCCTAGAAACCTTAGAAACCTTGATTGGGATGTATAATTCACTCCCTATCTCCAACAACCCTCACTTTCAACCTTACTTTGGGTGTTATAACTTTAAAAAAGGTTCTCTATGGTATATTTGAAAATGAATCATGGTGTTAAGTTATCATTGCAACAAAATACATGAAAATAAGAGATCAATTGATGCTTATAATAATCAGAAATCCAACCTATAACTGATCCTAGTCTAAGCAGGATCGCAGTAACCTTAAGAACCATCGTTATGCTGTAATTACCATATTTAGAATATCAACACATGAGAGCAAAAGATCTAGTGATACATGGAGAAAGTATTCACCGGCGATCCAAAATAACATCTTCTCTCATATATATATATACACCTTTATTATTTACTGAACTAAGTGTCGGAGAGACTTCATTGGCAGGCCAATCAAACGAAGCCTTTGATATCAATTGTTACACACATATATGCTAATGTTGAACTTATTATTTTAAAAGTTTTGTTCATAGTTCTCTCCTTACTGCCACGATCCACGAATCAGCCATTTTACCACTCCTGTTCGTCCTTAAAAAATATAATCACTTACTATACAATCCATTGGCTTAAGCATCTGTTAATATTTGCAATGGTCAGCCATTCCGTTATTCCCTCGCATTGTTGGCTAATAATCAATAAGTCCTTTTCCCTTTGACCTTCATTCAATTGACACCTTAACTGTTTTAATTTCCTTTTCTTTTTATATATTTTTAGAAATAAAAAATACTAGTTTGTTAGAGAATAGGCAGCAGCAAAAGCCTGTATGAGTTGGACAATAAAAAGTCAGCTTACAATTTTACAATTCGCATATGTAATCACCTTATCAATCATTGAATTTGTTCACCTTTTATTAATTTTTATTCATGTTCATCCAACCCTTCTTAATTAGCATCTAATTTTAATCATAATTAATTACGTAACTCGTTCATAATTTACGTGTACAATTAAACAACTTCATTTGTCTCATTTTCCTTAACTGTTACCCCAACTTATCCCACTGTGGATGCATACATCGAATCAAGATACTAATCCATACTTTTCCTTGTTATTTAAAATACAATTGAACCTTAATACACCAAATTTACAAAAAAAAAATTTACTTCCAACTATATTTCACAATTATTTTATTTGTATTATTATTATCCCAATGAGTTACAAAGTTGAATTTGATGCAATTTAACAAATAAAAATTTCATGTGAGATTAACTGAAGAAAAAAATCAATTTACGTATGTAACATACTTATAAAGTGTTTGATAAACTAAAATCGAAAATATATTAATATCAATTTAGTGAATTAAGAAAAATATTAATACATATAAATAGTTTGAAATCAAACAAGTAATGGATCCATAACCAGATTTGAAGGGACTGAATTGAGATATATTATAGGAAGAAGAGAAAACAAAACATATTTACTTACAATTTGATGATAAAATTACAAATTAAGTCCAAAAACATCATTAATTTTCTCTTCCTATCCTATAATTCAACAATAATAAGATCTAATAAAAAAAACAGTCAAACTCATAGTCTGCTAAAATTACTCGCAGACCGAAACAAAGAACAGTTTCCAAAAAAAAAAAAAAATTATCCACAAAACAAGGTCGCCGGCACCGGGAAAACAAGAAACATCAATCCTCAGTAATGCTTTGCAGTTGAGGCTTCCATACTACAGTACGACTACCTGACCGGCGATGATGATGTTCCCGGCGAGACGATTTATTAGTAGGCGCAGTTTTCTTATGCTCGGAATCTGACTCTACCTGATCATCAACGGAGGCGCATTTTTTAATTTTTGGCGACGATTTCTTGCGGTGGCTGCTGCTCTTTTTCTTGTCCGCCGGAAGTGAAGCCGCCGGGATAAGGAAGTAAATGCTGCCTCTTTTGAGCTCGGATTCCGGCGAGAGGATGAGGATTTTCCGGGAAACACCTTGAGAGCAAGGCTTACTTAGAACATGATTAGGGTTGGCTTTGAGAATGTCGCCGGCGGTGATCGGATGTGTGATTTCTTCTACAAATCCGTTCAGATGAACTATACGGATCAAATCCAATGCTCCACAAGGAATAACACAAGCCAAACAGCACCTTAAGCTATTGCCCATTTTCTTTTTCTTCTTTTATTTTGTTTTTTGCTTTTGGTAATGTTTTGAAGAATTGGTTTGATGAGTTTATATAGAGCAACTCTACTCATAATTTGGTAATAATTAAAAGAATAGAATATGTGCTTAATACGGAATGACAATAATACCCTCGATGTGTAGCATTTAATTTAAGTAATATACTTGTGATTATGATTTTGTACCTTACATTATACGGTGGCGTTTCCTTGTATATGTCATACTAACCGCCGTTGTCTTATATATGTCATTTCGTGTTTAAAATATTAATCATCAATTACTTCAAACTTATAAATATTTCATTTTAGTTATTTAACTAGGCTTATCAAACTATAGTGGTGAAAGTCATTTCTCACTAGTTGAGTACGTAATCAGTTTACAATCAGCTCTAGCTTGATAAATGTTTAAGATTTAAGTCTCACCTAATTGAATTCCATCCCAACGACGGTCTCTAGGCAAACACTACACCTTTTTGTATTCGTTTTTCTTCTATTCCACGGAATAGTTATTCTGCCAACCAAACGAGCCCTAAAAAATTTTTGTACATTCACAATCTCAAATAACATATGCTCAACTTTCACTTGTTCTACTAATCACTAAACATGACAAAAGTGCAATGGTTTGTTCTACCCAATTTCTTTAAATTCTACCAAAACAAATAAATTCTACCCAATTTCTTTAGATTTTCAAATTCATAACATCTAAGTACAATGCATGTTTTGCCCCTTTGACACTTTTTATCAACTGCTACATTCATTGTCGACTCGGGTGGTAGGCAACACGAACAATCAAGGCCCATAGATGGTAGGAGCCTTAAAATTTTTATTTATTTGGTGAGAAAAGTTAAGAATTAAATTTTAATATAATTCTTTATTTTGTATTGAGTATAGAATATTGTTATAGCACACATGATTCTTCATGGTTCAATAAATTATAATATACTACAGTATATTTTCATAGTTCTTGAACCCTATTTAAATCATATAATGTAAAATGTGAAATTAAAATATGTTTTCATTTTAAAATAATACTATTTCACGAAAAAATCATGCTACCAAATACTTTTATTTCAATTGGTTTCTAAGTTGCATATATATATATAAATTTAATATAACATTTAACAACCTTTGTCAAGTTCTCGTGCAAAACACGCATAATACCCAAAATTTAAGCTAATAAAACATCCATTTTGAATAAATTCAAGTTTTTGTAGATGCATTGAGTTTTGAAATAAAATTACTATGAACTATTTTTGTAATCCTATTATACGGTGCTTGAACTAAACGTGTGGGGTATATATCTGTCTCGAGATTGAAATTAATTTGGAATTTGTGTGAGCTGTTTGGAGTGTAGCAGTAGTAGGGTAATGATGCCTACCTTTTAACTTACAATCATAATACAACTTCAATTAAACTCGTGATTTCTTTGATAAGAAAAAACTCGTGATTTCTCAATTAAACTAACATAACACATAAAAAGCAAATACAATAATCAATTCGCTAAATAAAAATCATTAGCCCTTTAATCCATATTATTGATTAACTCTCAACTTTTATTTATTACAATAAGAAATAGTATAAAGGGATGTTGGTTTGCAAGGTTAGTAAAAGCTTGGGCATTGAACTTCTCACGTTAAGTTTCTTTATATTAAAATACATAAAATGATAATGTTTTCTTAATTACAAATCAATTTTGTTCATTCAGTAAATTTCAGTTCAATATCTTTTAATTTAGTTTAATTCAGTCCTGCATAGTTTAATTCAACTATGTTTTGTTAATGGCACTAATATAATGGTCTTAAACGTCCACAAGACGACCATTCAACAAATCATAAAGCTCAGTAAACATGAATACCCATTATTAGGCCAAAAACGACCTTGGCCCGATACTCTTAGCACACTTAGCAAAATTAAGTATGCCACGTCACCATATCTGATCATTACAAAGGCACACGGCTACTCACCTCAAGGAAACTAACACGTTTTATCATTATTTTCATACCGTTATTCTATCTCTTTCTTCCTCTTCCTACTAGAAATCTAACTTAGGCATTAGAGAGATTTCGTTGGTAAATTGGTCAAGTCATTCTAACATGCTTTTTGTCTTGTAAGTATCTTATGATCACGTGATACCATTACCAATGTTTTTTAAAACATTAAAATAAGGTTACTATTACGAATTGAAGAGATAAAGTTATTATCATGGTTTTGAATTTGGATAAGACCAATAGGTCAGATTGGGTTCATTCGAAATTGATACTAGATCCAGTTGGATTCCATCTGATTTTTTTTTCTGAAGAATTTCCATCTGATTCTTGAAATATCTTGTTGAACCAAATGGTTAAATCGGAAATCAACTGGTTCAACCAATACCTATCTACTATTTCACTATTTTTAAATATTTTTTTGGTTGATGGTGATGATTAATCTTGATACCTCTAACTATTAAACCATATCTTATTTTATTTGATAATATTGTATCATAAATCATATTTAACTTTAAAATTATTTTAAATCAAACTAATTCATCAATTTAAAAGGATCTACGAAAAATGCATTTAATTTTTAATTTTTAAGCATGATATGAATCTGATTGAATATATTATAATTTGAATATATTTCCTTGGATTACACTTTTAAGTTATATTTCATTTAATTTTATACAAGTAATGTCATTTAAATTTTTAAATTATTTTCAAATTAAATTAACACTAAATTATTTATTCAATTTTATATTCTTTATTTATTATATTGTGTTCCAAATTCAAAATTTACAAATTTATTCTTCAATGAATAACTTTTACACTATAAATCAAATTTAAAAAAGGTTTTCATAAAATATATAAAATATGACTTAATTCAAACTAAACTCAATGTTACTGATCCATTATTTCACTAGATTATGTTATGTTTTATTTTATATGAAAACATCAATATAAATTATAAGATAATAAAAATTAAATATTAATATTTGTTAATAAGATATGTATTTGCATATTTAATATCAAATTATAAAAAATTAATATTTTATATATTTACAAATAATCTGATTCGAGTTTATATAATCCCATTAAATTTTAAACTCGTAACTTTTTCCTTTCACTGATTGGAAGATTGGTCCACTCTTAAAACCATGGTTATTATAATACTAATTTATGGTTATTATAAATATTTATTTGGAAAACTAGAAGACCAAGAAATGAAAGGTAATAGATGGAACTGAGAAGAAGACAAGCAATGATGAATTATTATTGAAGTGGGACCCATACCACATGGCTTAAAAATAAGCTGAGTTTATCGGGAATATTGCCACGATACTTGAACTGACAAAACTTGCATTTCTCAACAAACAAATAATAGATATATTTTATTTTCATAAAAATTCGCAAAAATTAAATAAAATTTGAATGTGTGGGTTAGGTACGGAAAGAGAAAAATACGAAAGTACATGTAATACTGTCCTCCTTGACATTATTCGTTTGATATTATCACTTGCCTGTGACGGACTTCGTTTGTCAACTACTACAGTTGGACCACTCTGGCTCAATACAATATCTTGTCTTTTCTGACACCTATTAATGACTAGAATCTATCTAGGTTCTTAGTAAAGTATAAGTTATTTCTAACTTACAAATATAAATAGTTAAATATTTCTTAGTCCAAAATAGCTTACAAACTTCTAAACTGCATAAAATAAGCTTATACAATTAGTTTATAACTTTTTACTTATAGACTGTTTATTAGCTGAGTACTAACACATTGCAATCGTTTCAGAATAGTGCTCATAAGCTAGTTTGGTTAGCTTGTAACCAAAATGAGAATTGAGAAAAATCATCTTTGACTTTTTTTTACTACACTTGTATAATTGTATATTTAGTCTTTAAATTGATTAATAGTGTGTCTGCATTAAGCGCGCATTACTATTTGAGATTTAGTTCATGCATAAATAAAATGAAGAAAAAAATGAAATTAATTTGTAATACTAAGATAACAGTGTTAATTAGGGGGCGATTGAGGGTTTCGGGTAAAAGAGAATGAATACTATATACTCTAATTTATTGTTGTTTATTTGGATAAAAGAGTCAAATCTATTATCTATTTTTAACGTTAAAAGTGAGGCTTATTGAGGTGAGAAATGTATCCCATTAAGATTTTTGAAAAAAATTACCATCACACTTAGAAATTTGGAAAAAATATTTCCCCATTCAAGTCCTCAAGTCCCCATTAAGACTGGTCTATTTGAAAATATTATGTTAAAACGGCATCAAAATAATTAAATTTATATTATACCAATACTTGAAAAAAAAATTAAAAATTCATAATGAGTAAAAATAACTTAAAAAAAATAAAAGATACATTCATAATTAGTAATATTTTAATTTTATACACTACTTAATAATTGAAAAAAGTTAAATGATGTTGAATATTTCTTTTATTTATATGATAATATTATAAAAACTTTACAAGTCTTTTGTGATTATATTTAATTGTAAATTAGTTGTACTTATTTTTGTAAGTAGATAGTTTGTACAAATCGTAAATTTAAACTCTTATAAGCTTATCAGATTGAGGATATATATGTTTTAAAAAGAGCTAGACGTTAGTCGGGCGGTCAGAGCCTCCAGAGACCTAGGCGGGGATTAATCAGGATTTAGGCGTTAGTCGATGAGGTTTAAGCGCTAAGCACAACTGCGACCCTCAAAACAACGCCTAGACGGAATCTGAGCGGGAATTTTTAAAACACTTACTATCATCCATATTAAGGATTTTGAGATAATAATATCCTCATCTCCATCTCGTGGTATTCTTATCAAGGAATCTCACATTCACAGTTTGACGGATTCTTACTGGATTTGGAGATTTCCCACCCGACTTTGAACCTTACCCATTTTAAGGTAATATCATTACACACTTTAAGGTCTTCCACTACCTAGGTATTTGTATTCCCTTAATTTGGTCTTTTTTTCACACCATGAGCTTATTATTATTATTATTATCAAAATAAAAATTAATTAATTATAATTTTATTTATTATATATTAATATAATATATAATATAATACTACTTAATATAATAACAATACCATTATATATTATATAATAACAGTAATTATTATTATTATTATTATTATTATTATTATTATTATTAATTTTAACAATGTCATATATATTAGTAGCATTGATTAAAACAAATGATGATGATGATGATGATAAACTGATAATAAATAATTGTTGGTTCTGTTGATTACAACGTACTAAATCAGAGGGGGTGAATGATATATTTTAATTGCTGAATAGACTTTTAAGCCCTTTTTCTTTTGATACTAAGTTATTTAAGTTGCTCCAGATGGATGGGTATGATGTTGAGCAAAATTCGAGACACATTGGTTAATTGAGCTAAGTCTTAGTTGACCGAAGCTATGCTGAGTTAAAATACTCTGCAAGGCTAACTATAAAACACTTAATTAAATTTCACATATGATAAATGAATATGTGTTGAGTAAAATCATTGCAAAGTAGATAAAAGATAGAGTTAAAGAATTATACAAACAATGACTTTATACTGGTTCTGACTCCGCCTACCTCCAGGTCCCCAAATACCATCTCTAAGCTTTAATCCATTATTATCAACTCCTTTAACTTGGCGGAGAAGCCTTCACAATAGTAATTACAGCAAGTATTTTCCAAGTTATAACTCTCAGACAAGACTTGAGTACTCTTCTCAATCATTCGATCACTCACAATGTTTCTAAAAAGAGATTTTGAAGAACTCAACTTATAAAATGTTAATTGGTTCTCCTTACAAATCTAATCAAATTCTAATTCAATTATTTAGCTATCTCATATTGCAAAAGCATAATGATCCTAGTGTGTTACTTTCTTACGATTTGAGAATTTCGGAATGTTGAGTAAATTTGACAGAGTTTCAGCACTTAGAAAATTCCAGGTGTATTCACCAAATTTGAACCATTCTAGCTCCTTTTATATGCAGATGATTGAAGTAACAGTTGCAAACTTTCTTTCATCTCGTTTAATCTTCAATTTATCTTCTCTTCCAATATTTAAAAATCTTTCTGTTTGAGAGAAATTTGAATTCGTTGTGAGACAGATCTGTAAAAGTTAATGTGTGAGATTAATCTATTGCGAGATTAAATCGTTGATGAAAATATCACGAAACTTTAATCTTCAAATCAATGATGTCGTGCAAGAGATAGGCTTGAACTGCTACATGGCTTCATTTATTTGCTTGAAGTATTGATGTTGGCATATTGACACAATTAATTCGATGTAGTGAGACAATTCGTTTTTCTTGGATTTTAGTATTGAAAGACCGACATTCCGTACTGATAGCTTTTTCTTTGCACCACATGATTATTCCCTTTTTGCTTTATATGGCAGATCATCTTTGAAACCTGAAAAGCACAAACTATGAATATTTTATCCAAAACAAGAGTTAAAAGCATACAACGTTATCACAGTATTTATTAACTCAATATACTCAGCATAAAGTACAACAATATAATATTGAGCATTTCGTATTTCACATTTGTTGAGTAAACGTTACTTAGCAGACTATGTTAGTTAATTTTCTAAGCTGAATAAATTACTTAAGCCAAATTACTAACTACAATACTAACTTAATGTTTGCTTTCCTTGCGTTCAACATTCTTAAAAACCTTAACCAAAGATTGTTGACCAATTCCTTAAGCTAACTTCAACAATAATAAGGTTAATAATGATAAATAGTAAAATTAAAACTATTATATATTAATAATATATTATGATTAAATAACTATTATAATTAATATTAATAATTTATATTACAAATATTATATTTATAATAATTAATTATACTACTTTCTATTATTTTGTAATTATGAGTATATTATAATAATTATTATCAATATAAAATAAATAATAATTAATTATACTACTATCTATATCTATATAATAACAATAATTATTAATAATAAAGAATTAAAATATTTATTTGATATAAAATATATAAAATTAATTACAAATAATAATGTTTTTTATCATTATAAATAATTTAATAATTATTATTAGCTTCCTATTAATAATAATTAATATGAACATGATGTTGGTCCTTTAGTTATGGACAACTAGTTCAAGAGGGGTGAATTGAATGATAGATAATTAAATTTCACGAAAGCTCAGTATCAAATTCAATACCGGAGTCAATATCAATATCAATTTACAATATTAACAGAGCAATAACATATATATCTCAATGCAGATGATCAATATCAATGTCAATATATATACGAGTATGATAATAGACTATTGCGAATCTGACTAACAGCTAGGGGAGAGCAAAATTCGGTTCGGTTCGAAAACCGAAAATCCAAAAAAGTGAGAATCGAAAACCGAACCGAACCAAAAAATTTTGGTTCGGTTCGAAACATGGTTAAACCGAAAATGACGAAAAATTGTTAAAAAATTCTACTTTCCGAAAGGCCTAAACTGATGCAGCGGTCTATGAAAAACTTCGAAACGATAAATTAATAATCAAATTATGAATAAATTGCAACTTCAACGACCGAAAAGCGACTGAGTTCACACCATAGTGATTTTGGATCGTTGGCCCGTAAACACATAAAAACTAACAGTAACAAAATTTGGCAAAATCCATATTCAATACCAATAATCACAATTCAACTAATAAATAATAGTGATGCCATTGTTAAAATCAAATTGAAAAATTAATTTAGAAGAAAAATTAAAATTGACATTGTTTTTCTCTTATAAATAAGCTAGGAAAACTCCTGTTAAAAGCCCGGAATTAAAAGGCAAGTACAGAAACTTTTAAAAAATTGCAATTAGGTCCCTAAAATTGGAAAATCGCAAAATTGAAGGCCTAAAAGATGTTTTTTGGCCGAAAAGCGACGGAGCCCACAGCTTAAGCTGTGATTTGGATCGATGGCCAGTTTCTGATGAGAAAATATATAAAAAACGCCAAAATCTAACAACCTCTAAATCTCAAAAAACGCCTACAATATGCATAAAATCGAAAATGCATAAAACAATGGCCAAAATTGATGAATCAAAAATGAAAATATGGATTTTCTGTTTTTTTATCCAAAAACCGAAAATCGAACCAAACCAAAAATATGAAAAATGCATGAACCAAAAACCGAACCGAATGAATTCAGTTCGGTTTCGGTTCAGGTCGATTCGGTTCGGTTTTAAAATATTTTGCTCTCCCCTAAATGAATGAATTCATGTGTCCATCTCTCACATGGGCTACTCAATCATAGATTTTGATTTTTCCAAACTTATTTTTATCACCGTGTATTATAAATTTATGTTAAAATAAATTCAATTGGATATATATATATATATATATATATATATATATATATATATATATATATATATATATATATATATATTTGGTTCATATTTATTTTTTACAAAAATGTGATTTGTAGATGTTAACATACTTAAATCACATCGTCAACCGTACAATATTTTATATGTGTAATACTGAAACTTTACAATACTCCTTTTACACGGTTTTTCTTCCAAATATTATAGGAAAAAAAGTTGTAATTTTATTATTATTAAAATTAAAAAGTCTTCGTTCAATTACTGGGTTAGCAGCTTAACTAGGAATGGTATCAAATGAAATGATAGTGCGATCTTATATTTTTAATAAACTGAATATAATATAAAGATTTGTGAAAGAGAGAAATTGGGAAATAAGGGAACACAAATCACATATCAAATCATACTTAATTATATATATGGACGAGATATTGCAAGTATCATTAATGAATCTTTTTATAATAATTTTTTGTGTATGTACTTTTTAGTAATGAGTGTATTTTAATTATTCTGTAATTTTATATATTTATTCATATGCTCTATTCCATATATGCTATTGATCATATTTTTATAATATTTTTTGCTTAGATAAATACATAAGTAAAAATATATATACAGAATATTCATCATATAATGGAAAGAACATAAGTTAATATATATTAATGATAAATTTTATAATAGACGTTGTTGATAAACTTTTATTTTATTATAGATATAAAATTATTTAAAATATATAAATAAACAACATATTTACATAGTATTATAATATAATACATTGATAAATTATTGATAGATAATAAAAACAATAAATATTGAGGATGAATTTTCATCTCTTTCTATGAGAACATATGTAAAATAAATAATGATTTAAACTAATATTTTCATAAGAGCAAAAGCTTTAACGTAAATTTCTTAAATTTTATTTAGATTGCATAAGAATAAAGTAATAAGTAACAAATTCATAAATAATTATTTTCATAACGGGGAAAAACATTTATGTCAATTTCTTAAGTATCTCTAAATTTATGTTGATTCTATAAAAATTCAGATTTTTTTATTAATTTATCATTTTTTCTTGATCATGTCTGATTTTTAATTAAATCATTTCGATTTAATTTTGATAACATTGATTTTTTATTAACACGATTGTTTTTTATTAACATGTTGAAAATATATGAGAGCAAACTCATGTTGGACTCTAACACAGAGCTTGATCAACTCAAAATACTTTCAATTATAAAAAATATATTAGTTATTTGTATATAAAATTTTAGGGAATAAAAGTCAAACTTAATATATTTGCCTACCATTATTTTTTTTAATCATTTACCTACCATTATTCCTATTGACATTAATTCTTTTCCTTTAAATATCTGATTCTTTACAATACAAAATTACAAAAAAAAAAAAGAAACTTTTACCTGACACTTGTCATGTAACAAGCCTCAATTATACGATCTGAAGATTTTATATGATCTGTAAAACCAGAGATCAAAATTTAGAGATTATATATAGAATAAAAACAAATGAGCAAAGGATCATTACATGGAATGACAAAGCTTTATGGAAATGAGATTATATATAGAATAAAAACAAATGAGCTAAGGATCATATATAGAATGACAAAGCTTTATGGAAATGAAGGTGCTCAAATAAAAAAGGTTTAATAAGTATTGTTTAAAAAGTATTGTTTAAAAAGTATTGTTGCCACACTGAACTTTCAAATGTGACAGATAACCACCCGTACTTGTCTAAAACGTGTCACTTTACCCCCTACGGATCAAGAATCGATACAATATTATGATTAATTCAAGAAA
>CATIWQ010116910.1:0-11826 GCA_949673415.1 Euphorbia schlechtendalii | reverse complement strand
AATGGTCCAAGACATGAAGCCATATCTCTTGACACATAATTCATACCACAACGAAGCTTTATTGACATTCCTCATTTTCCAAGCCCACTTCAGCAAAAGACTATAATTAATTACCTTAAAATCCCTTATATATAGTTCACTGTCACACTTGGGTAGTGATATCATTTCTGACACCACTTTACATAACCCTCGCGTCATCCTGTCACCTTTCCATAGAAAATTTCTAATAAGTTAGACTAACTTATCATTCATCAATAATGGAAGCTTATAAATCAAAAGCACATAAATCGGTAGCGATGCAAGTACCGACTTTATTAAAACCACCCTTCCACTATACGATAAACATTGCCCTTTTCACCCTTGTAAACCATTATGGAACTTTGCTATTAAGGGGTTCCAACTTGACATTGGAATCCGTTTATAGCTCAACAGGGCGCCAATGTAAGCAATACAAATATTTCAACCTTACATCCAAGTAATGCGGTACAAGATACAACTCTATCTTCTGACGCATTAATTCTGATTAATGAGCTTCCGTTGAAATTGATACTCAAACCCGACACCGCCTCGAAGCACTTTAGAATTCTCAACACTGTCAGAAAGAGTGCCTCATTAGCTGGAATAAAACGTAGTGTATTGCTTGCAAACTGTAGCAAGGAGATGTATCTTGCGGAACCATTAAATTGGAATCCCGATAACACACCCATCCGAAAACTTGCATCAAATAATTGTTTCAAACCTTCTATGGCTAAAGGGTGAAATCAGATCACCTTGTTTCGCTCTTTGTCAAAAACAAATTGGGTTACATGGCTACTCATTAATAAAAATTTACGTTGTCGAGTTATTTCTACATTTGGAAAGCCATTTAATTCATGTCTCACAATAATTCATTCTATGTAAAACCGCATCAATGAATTCCCAAGAAATACAATCATACTCCTTCTTAAAATCGAGTTTGAGAGCAAAACATGATTGTCTACTAGCATGGATAGAATGTATTACCTTCGTCGCTATGAATGAGCATTCACGAATGCTTCTCCCCTGAACAAAAGCAAATTGGTTTTCAGAGATCAATTCCGTGAGACAAGGTTTGAGTCGTGCTGCTAATACCTTGGAAACAATCTTGTAAATTCCATACACCAAAGAAATTGACCTAAAATTATTCAAAGTCGATGATCCGAAAACCTTCGGTATAAGGATGTAGAATGATGTTTTAATCGACATTGGCAGCCCCTCTTTGTAAATAGCCCATCAAAAACTTTCCTTACACACGGTTTCAACTCATCCAAAAAAAGCTTATAGAAATATATGTTAAAGCCATCCAGACCCAGTGCATTATCCTCATTACATGATCTAACAGCCTCCCACACCTCAGCCTCGGTGAACGCATTAACAAGCCCCTTATTTACCCCACCACTGACTTACCAAAAGTTTAATTACCCAACAAAAATGGTACAGACTGCTTGGCCGCAAAAAGTTCTTTGTTGTAACCTCTAATTTCCATAATAATCAGCTTTTGGTCGCTCTCTAACACACCGTTAACATCCAATTGCAAGATCTGATTGCCTCTATACTGAGCCGACGCCATAGGATGATAAAATTTTGTGTTATTATCGCCTAAGAGAGTCCACATCGCCCTTGATTGTTTGTGATGAATCTTTTCTAGATTATGCCTATACATTGCACATTGAGAGCGAACATGGAATAACTCAGACCCACTTGATCCATCAATAGGCCGCATAGCCACATCCAAGGTTAGTGATACCACCCTTTCTTATTAATTTTCTTCTCCAACTCTCCAAAATTCTCATTATGCCATGATCTAATCATTTCCTTAAGCTTTCCGAGCTTAAAATCAATATCTCTACTCGACCATTTTGTGCAAATCCTTGCCCATTTCAATTTAATAACAGGTAAGAACTCTGGTTTATCCCACCAGCAATTGAGTAATCGAAAGGGTATCCTTCCTAGATTTATCAAAACATGCGATGAAAACACTATTGGTTGGTGATCCGAGAGAGAAGAATCAACCGTCGATAAATTCAACATATACCACAAATCAACAAAGGACCCCGATGTCATTATCCGATCAATTCTTGAATATGATTGAGAACTAGACCACGTGTAATCTCCTCCACTTAAAGGAATGTCATACAACCCAATATTATTAACAAAGCTCCTAAATGATAGTATAGCATTTGCTAAACACTCTCTGAATCACTCCGAGCTATGTAAAACTTTTATTGAAATCTCCACATACAATAATATCCTGATACTTAGATAGAACCAGTGCCAACTCAGCCCAAAGCTGAACCCTATCCACTTGGTTAGACGGACTATAAACAAAGATAACATGTACTTCAAATTGATTCGAAACAAATCACACAAGCATCCACCTTACATTTATAATTACCACATTCCCTTTATCACCAAAGAGTTCCACGAGACAAATAAACCCCTAGACTGACCTTGTGAAGGCGCAAAACAAGATAAAAAATTATTGTGACCCCAAAACTTCTGAATGATCTGATCAATAATATTCAGTACTTTAGTTTCAATAAAAAACTGTAGATTCAACTTCCGAATTGAGGATCTAAAAAAAATTGTTTCAAGCTATTCATCCCCACACCCCGGCAATTCCAACACAAAAATTTTAACGAAATTAAAGAATTAAAAACCGCGGTTACCTATCCATGAAATAAGCCCCTCCTCTTTGTAAGAGCCTTCACAACGACGTCTATGTGTTACCCATAAAAAATTCCCAACCTCTCCCTGACCTTGATAGTCAAAACTTCCTCACTAAACTTTTGCTAATTTTCACTAGCCCTTAAAATTATTCTCTTCATGTTTGGAATATCTGGCCCAGAAAATTCCGGCACCATTCATAATTCGTAAGATGGTAAGAATTCCAACAACATTTTGAAGTAATGTTTGGAATGTCTGGCCTAGAAAATTTTGACACTATTCAAGCCTCTATCTCTGAGAAGGGAGGTTATAATATGGTAAGAATTTTGTAAGATGTTTATGATCAAAGGGTGCGTCAGTGTGCTTTTTCCCTCATCGGTAGATTGATTCTAACAAAAGGTAGTGCACCAAGAAAATTGGATGATTTGAAGATCTAATTATCCAAGATTTGGGATCTTAAAAGCGGATAGAAACTTATTCTAATTGGATGTGGGTACTACCATATGATGCTTGGCTCTTTAGAATGCAAGAATCGTGTTTGGAGCAATGGGAGTGCTAACCTTAAGCCTGTTATTTTTAGACTTCAATCTTGGATAGTAGATTTTGATCCATATGTGTCAAATATTACCAATGCATAGGTCTGGGTTAGAATGCAAGGTCTACTATGGGAGTATTGAGACCCAAGAACTTTGGTGGAAATAACTAGTTGTTTCGGAATCCTCCTCCGTGTTGATAACGCTACTGCTGATGGAACTTTTGGTCACTACGCATGGTTTCTTATTGATATTGATTTATCAAATACTCTTCCAAGTACGGTTGGAGTTGAAAGAGGTAGTGAAATATGGATTGATTTAGTGTTTGAGAACCTTCCTTCTTTTTACAAGCTGTGTAATTCGGTTGACTATCGATCTTATGATTGTAGATGCAATAATAAGCTGCTACTTGAGGGGAAAACTACTGCAAGAAAATCGGAAAAAGATAGACTGAATAAATCCAATCCACCAACAACAAACCTTAATTTGTTTACTTGGAGTAAACCAAGATAGAAGAACCTTGAGGAAAGATTACAAATAGAGGTCCCTTCCAAAAATATCTTTTTGAATATCAGAGAAATTCTTGATCGGGAAGTTGGGAGAACCTTGCTACCGGTTACTATAGACCATGATTCAGAATCTGATAAAACTTATGTTGATAATATAGAGGATAGTCCTACAAAGGGAGTGGAGGATTTGAGAATGGAGGCAGATGTCAATGTTGCGGCTGCAACCAATAGTCTAGGGATTGTTCCTAGTTCATGTGAGCATATTACAAATCTGAATGGAATTAATTTGGCCATTCATTTGAGAGACGGTAAATAGATTGGGGAAGAATTACCTTTAAGAGAGTCTTGGGATGATATTTCTGAAAGGGAAGAAGCGAATGATTGGCAAATTGCATCATGTATAAAGAAAAGGAATTCAATTACAGGATCTCCATCATGAAATTCGTGAAAGTCTCCCAAGACATATGATCAATGAATGTTCTTTATTGGAACTGTATGGGTATTAGCAACACGTATACCCAGGTTTTTCTTAAGAATTTAATTATGGATTACAAACCACTACTTGTGTGTATTACTGAGACGATGATTAAGTTAATCAAATTTCTCCTTCTTTTTTGGAGTCGTTTAGGTTTAATTATGATTTGTTCTAATGATAAACCGATCCCTTTGATGTGGATTTTCAAATCTACTTGATGTGAGTGGTAACGAATCAGCTGGTTGAGGTCAGCCTACACAGGAATACGATTGATATTTTTTCAGATTTGTCTATGGTAGTAAAACCTAGTTCAGCATCGTGATTTGTACAACTAAATCCGGGCTAGAGCTGCCTTCATGGGGAACAACTAGGTTTGGTTAGGGGATTTCAACGCAATATTGGGCAGTCATGAGAAGCTTGGAAATCTTCCAAATGAGAGTTTGTGCTATGATTTCAGATCTTGTATTAATGACACATGCTTGGTTGAGGTTGCGACATTAGGCCCTTTCTTCAATTGGACTAATAACAGAATGGAGGGCTGAGCAGGTCGAATCAAGATTGGATAGGGCCTTGGTTAGTGATAATTTTCTAGACATTTGAAATTCATACAACTGTATGGTGCTTGCTTGTCACTGATCGGATCATCATCCTCTCCTATTCTCAATTGCTTTGGAGGTGGATAGGATATCTCGCTTCCACTTTCAATCCATGTGGTTCACACATGATTCACTTCGTAGCACCATTGATGAATTTTGGAAATGCAATTTCCAATCACTCCTGCCGATGCAATTGCTAATGCTCAAGCTGAAAATGCTTCGCCCAATTCTCAGAGCTTGGAACCGAGATGTTTTTGGTAATTTGGATACTAATATTCGAAGTAGCGAGAGGACTCTTCTTGACATACAAAACCGAATCTCAACTAATGGCATGGATAAGGCACTTAAGTTGGAAGAATTGGCAGCCCACTCTCGTCTTGAACTTCATCTTCGATAAAAGGAAATTTACTTTAAGGAAAGGAGTGATGTTAAATGGTTCAAGGAGGAAGATAGGAATACGAATTTCTTCCACCGTGCTACAAACATTAGACATGCTGCTTCAGGGATCAGATCTTTAATCATTAATGACATTTTGGTCACTGATACGGAACAGATTTCAACCCACATGGTTGATTATTACAACCTCATGTTTACTGGAAACCAATCAGTGCATGTAGATATGTAGTGGGTTCAGTCTATTATTTTCCATCATGTTACAATTGAAGAAAATGCAACCTTAACGACCAAATTAGGTGATGATTTAATCAAAGAAACAGTGTTTAACATGGATGCCTCTAGCGCACCGGGCTCGGATGGATTCACCGTGGTTATTTTCCAATAATACTAGGGCATTGTTGGGGTGGATGTTTGTTGAGCAGTTAATCAATTTTTACCATGGGCAACATGATTCCGGGCATGAATTCTAGCCTAATGATTCTCATCTGAAGAAGGAAGGAGCGGACAAAGCAAATGAATTTCGACCAATTGTAATATCCAATTTTGTTTTCAAGATAATCACGAAGATCATTGATTGTCGCTTGAATGTTATTGCATCAAAGATTATTTTGGAAAATCAATTTAGCTTCATCAAGGGTAGAAGAATCCATGAATGCATTGCGATGGCATCAGAAGGTATCAATATTCTAAATCAAAGGAGTTTTAATGGCAATTTAGCTACAAAAACTGACATTTGGAAGGCCTTTGATACGCTTGACTGGAATTTTCTGGTCATGGTGCTTGATTCATTTGGTTTTAATGGAACTTTCATTGTTTGGATTTGAAACATACAAAGTTCGGTAAGGCTTTCAATTCTTACTCCCAATGGGCAACGTGGTTAGTTCAAATGTACTCGGGGTGTGCGACAAGGAGACCCACTCTCCCCATTAATCTTTTGTTTAGCAGAAGATCTCTTAAGTAGGTTTCTCTTATCTTTGGTGGATTCAGGGAACATTACTCGTATGAGATACACTCATCAGGTATCTTTTCCATCTCATATGCTTTACGTGGACGATATCCTTATTTTCTTAAAAGCAACAATGGTTAATATGAAAGTTATCCGAGATGTTTTTGATTTATATAGAACCAACTCGGGAAAATGCATAAATTGAACCAAATCTTCTATTTATTTCGAGGATTCGGTCCAGGAGGCTAGAGCTATTTCATTAGTGGAATTGACAGGTATTACAGTTGGTAGTATTCCTTTTATTTATTTAGGGGTTCCACTTTTTCGTAGTACTCCTAAGGTGATTTATTTGAGACCGATTCTTAGTAAAATTTTGCAATGCTTTGCAGGTTGGATTGGCAACTCTCTCTCCATGGCAGGCTACGTTACTCTTATTAAATCGGTTATCAATAGCTCTTTGTTGCACTCCTTCATGGTTTATAAATGGCTGCAATCAATTCTTAAGAATCTCGAGCGTGTAGTGAGGAACTTTATCTGGTATAGTAATATCAATAAAAGAAAAGTAGTCATAGTTCCATGGAATATTTGTCAAAGATCGGTTTCAATGGGAGGCCTTGGTCTTTAAAAGTTTTAAGATTTTAACACTTCAATGCTAGCTAAATTAGCTTAGGGGCTAGTTACGAATAGAAGTGGTTTCCTTTCCATCTTAAGGACTCATTTTTTGAAGAATGATCTTGCTAGTGATTGGATTAATAACTCAAGTATTTAGAATTCCTTGCGATATGCGTCTGGCTTGCTTTAGGGAGAATATGATTTGGTTTATCAAGGAAACTTTGACTCTTTGAATTTCTGGAAATCTAAATGGATATCATCGACTCTATGGGAGACTTAAACTTGTTGATGGCTGAATGTGTGAGGCGGTCTAATTTAGTTAACAATTTCATAGTGGATGGCACGTGTGCTTTACCATTGCGATTGCCCACTATTGTCTAGCAGCAAGTTGGAGATGTTAAACTCTCAAGGGATGAGTTCAATGTGGCTTTTTAGAAGCCATCTAGTGATGGTACTTTTACAGTTAAATTATTTTATCAATGGCTTCAAACAAACTACCCAAAATGTCCTTTCTAAAAAAAATATGGCATGCAACCATTGCTCCCTCACATTCTATTATTTGTCCGAAAGTGATTAGTGGA
Source organism: Euphorbia schlechtendalii (assembly GCA_949673415.1). Classification (NCBI taxonomy): domain Eukaryota; kingdom Viridiplantae; phylum Streptophyta; class Magnoliopsida; order Malpighiales; family Euphorbiaceae; genus Euphorbia; species Euphorbia schlechtendalii. The sequence continues at coordinate 4,493 of CATIWQ010116910.1, read as the reverse complement.
CATATCCCCACACATAATGTGCTTATCCGCAATGGAATTAACATTGTATCCATGTGTTGTCTTTGCAAGAATCATGTTGAGGATAAAGATCATCTTTTTGTTGCTTGTTCTTTCACGCGAACCTTATGGACAGCACTGCAGTCACTTTTTGGGAGATGTTTCGACATTAACTTAGGCATCAAGGATGTATTAACTATTGTTTTATGCATAAGTTCAGTCCCCAATTACAAGTGCTTTGGAATTCTAGAATAGTCAATGTAATTTAGCTTGCAAGAAACAAATATATAATTGATGACATGCTGCCCAACATTCGCCATTCTCTCCAAATGCTGTGGGAAATCCTTCGTAGGACTGATAAGCTCGATTTTGGTGCTATGTGGAATTCAGAAATGTTAAAGCGGATGATTGTCAACCTCAGCATTTCTCCTCGGCTACATAAAGCGCCTCGTGTAATCGGAGTAAAATAAAATAAACCGTTAGAGGGCTAGAAAAAAGCCAACACATGCGCCTCAATGGAGGCTACTCCGGGTCCCTCGGGATTCGGGGGCATCTTTCAGGACTCTAGTGGTTTTTTTTGTTTATGGTTTTTCTTTCCACAAGTCAATGTCCTTTTCTTTTGTTACAGAATTGGAGGCGGCAATCTTTGCTATTAAAATGATAGCAGCTAGAGGATGGACGCGACTATGGATCTAGAGTGATTCGACTTTCGTAGTGCAACTTTTTCAAAAGAAAAACACAAGGGTCCCGAGGCACATACGAACAGCTTAGATGGAATGCCTTCAATTGCTAAAGTCAATGCATCTTTTGGTAACACATGTGTTTCGAGAAGGCAATATGATTGCGGACACCTTAGCTAACCATGGCTGTATCTCCCAGACAAGTTCTGAATGGCTACAAGTACCCCATTTCTGCCGAGGAATACTTTATCATAATCTTAATGGAATTGGTAATTATCATTTTAGATAGCTATGTAGCCTAGCTTATTTTGAGTTTTTCGCTTCTTTTCTTTCCTCGTTGTGTTGAATTTTTTATTTTACTTTTAATAAATCTTTAGGGGGGTTGATCGAAGTGGGGAAGGGTGGGTCCCCCCATGGTGGGAACTCCATGGCCTGCCTCCTGGTATGGGCTGTAAGCAGCGTTCTCACTGAGGGAGTAATGTCACCCTAGCTTCTTTCTTCCTGGCCCTAATTTCATTCAAAAAAACAAAGAATTGACTAACAACAAAAATAATAAATGAGAAAATAATGTAAACAATATATTATTGATCCATTTTAACTGTATACAACCTCATTTGTTAACTAATTCTTATAATATGGGTTCTTAAATTATTTTGCTGGGTCTAAAAATTTTTATACTTGATTTTGAATTTTCTTTTTGAGAAATTATGGTGTCAATGGACCCAAAATCTTCAAAGATAAATGTAGAATGACACTTGCTTAGAGAAGAGAAAACAACATGAGAGAACAATTTTGTGTTCAATAGTTTTGTCTTATAGTTGTAATGTTATTATGTATGATTTTGAATGTTTTTTTTTCTATACATGTATAGTTTTTTTCACCGTTTTTTATACTTTTTTTGTTCTTTTTGTAATTATCTTATACTTATTTTATATTTTTTTGTACAAATTATATTTTTTATAGTTTCTATATTTTTATGGTTTTATACTTTATAGTTTTATTATTGTTTCTATTTAAATTTTTGTGGTTTTTTTATCTTATATTTTTACAGAATAATGGTTCTTCAAAAGAGAAAATAGGATCATGAAAATATACAAGAGGAAAAATTACTGCTAGAAACACTTTATTTTAAGCTCCAACAGTTTTGAATTTCTCTTAAACATATGTCTACAATTTTCTTATAGTTTTTTAAGCACATTTTTAGTTTTGTTGGGGCATAGTTGTTATTTAGTAATTTTGTTACAACTTTATAGTTTTGTCATACTGTGAAAAACCCTAGCAGCCCCAGCAACATGGAGGCGATCCCTAGTCCTGCAGCCATTAACCCTCGTCATCATCATCCCAACAGCCCACCACTGACCTTTAAGCCCCCTCCCGGCAACCGCCCACCTACCTACAATCCTTACCTTCGAACACGACCACCTTTCTTCATGAATCCGGCCAAAATCTACTTTGAGAATTTTCCCAACTCCCATGATGCCGCTGCCCTATGTTCCATCTTCGCTAAATATGGTGTCCATGGGTCAGTCTGTGTCCCCAAGAAATGAAATGCAAGAAACCTCAACTTTGGATTCATTACCATCGACGGATCAATCCCCCTGCATGAGGCCTTATACCGTCTAAATGTTGTTTTCATTGGTGTCATTTGTCTTCGAGCATTCCAAGCTAGGTATGATCATAACATGATAGCTGCCCCAACCTCTCCCCGTAATCGAGCAGTAGCAAGACCTAAACCAGTCCCTTATTTCGTGAATCACCTAGAGATTCCCGATCCTATGCTGATGTTGTTTTTGCCAATAAAACAACAATTGATGTAATGTTGTCTTTGGCGCAAGAAGAAGGGACTAATCCGTATCATCTTGACTTGGTTCTGGCTTTGGGACTAGGATCAGATATTCCTTTTGGTAGTCCCGTAATCGATCTTTCACCTTTGAAATTTTTTTTTAAACCCATCCACCTTTGAAGCCCCTTCTTGGATCAAATTTTCATGCACAGCAAAGGTTAGGGATTTGGCAATAATTCCTCGTCTTCCAACGATAATTAAAGACAGGAATTTTGTGACTAAGAGCGTTGCACTGTTAGGAGGAGATTAGTTTCTGCTTATATTTTGCTCTCATAATGCATTGACTACTTTTGTTGATGGGGATTGGCACTACCTTAACAATTTGATATCTGATGTCATAACTATGGATGAAAGTATGGCTCCTAAGGAATCTTTAGTTTATGCAGATTTTTTTGGTTTACCATTAGGAAATATCACACGGGACTTGGTTATTCATTTGTGTAATCTTTTCGAAAAATTAGTACACATCGATTTTAACTTCGATTCCCTGGATAAGCTAGATGTCATCTCTTACCTTGTCTCGATCCCACATAACTATCGCGACCGTTTGTTTAATCTACGGTTTGATGAACGATGTTACACATTCTTGGTAAAATTTCGACAAGCTGTGGCTTGCTCCAACTGTTCTCATGGCAGTCTTGACGAGTTTGGAAGTGTGGCATCATCATCAACTAAACGCAGTGATAATGTAATCCGCTCTCATTGGAGCTGTCCCATCAATGAAGAGTTGCCTTCAAGCCATTTAGCAACTAGAAACTTGCAGCAGCCCTCTGAATCTTCCCAACAGCATTTTCACCAGTCTAGTTCTTCCTAACCAATTCAACAGCCCCCTCAAACCTGGCCTAACCTCAGCAGTAGTGTTGAGGTTGTAGCAAAAACTCAACCGATCCAGTCATCTTCCTCAAAGCCGGACATCCGTAATATGAACCGTATCATTCTACTTTCCCATAATAAGCTAGTCGAGGAAAAGACACTTACCTTTGAGTTGGGTTCAAAACTTGGGTTATTCAAAGAGAGGCATAAAGATATTATCTTTAACGCTATGGATGTTATTACATCCTCTTAGGTTTGTGGTTTCTACGAGGTTCTCAATCATTATTATGGTGTTAAACTTTCTTTATTGGAATTGTAGAGGCAGGGTTAACAATAAGGCTAAACAAAATTTTATGCGCTCGGCCATCCACAGAAATGATGTATCGTTTTTTGCTCTTCTCGAAACTAAGGCATCTTCGATATCGGAGTTGACCGTTAGATCTTTTTAGGGTCACAACAACTTCAGTTATTTCTTAGTTCCATCTCAAGGATTATCGGGAGTTCTTTTATTGTCTTGGAATCCGATCACATTTCAATTAAGTGTTGTTTCATCAATGAATAGATGGTTTCTTCTTAAGGTAATTGAAGCCTTGATGGAATACTATATTATCGTGCTCTATGCCTCAACAAATGGTGATGAACGAATGTTAGTGTGGCATGAGCTGCTGCCCATTGCACTAGAGCATCGAAATCTGATGATTTGTCGAGATTTCAACGAAGTATTAGATGCCTTGGAAAGATCTAATGGTAGGGTGACATCATATATGTGTTCTTTTCAAGATTTTGTGAATGATAGCGAGTTACAAGATCTTCCTTTACATGGTCATAATTTTACGTGGTGCAATAGTGTGGCCTTTTTACAAATTGATCGAGTTTTTGCTTCATGTCACATTTTGGATATTTGGCTGACTATGTCTGTCTCAACCCTTAACTCAGCTTTATCAGACCATCTTCCTATTTTATTCAACTCACGACCCCCTCCTTTACAGCAGCCAAAGCCCTTTCGCTCACTCAATTTATGGTGGGATGATGCAACCTTCTTGCCATTTATTACACAATGTTAGACTGCCATTTGTACATCCAGGGACAGCAATGATATTCACGTGAAGTTAAGGCTGTTGGGAAATGCTATAAAACCTTAGCGTTCGTCCAAATTTGGA
>CATIWQ010116901.1:0-15552 GCA_949673415.1 Euphorbia schlechtendalii | reverse complement strand
ATAAAGCGTGTCTTCCAGCTGGGGTGTGCTGAGGAGTGGAGGTTTTCCCAAGAATGTTTTTAGTTCTTCGAATGCCATTTGACAAGGCTGATCCCATTTGAAGTTTTTGTCTTTTTTCATCGCTTTGTAGAACGGCATGCATCTCTTGGTCGAAAAGGATATGAATCTTCCTAACGCATTGATTCTGCCATTCAGTCATTGTACTTTGTTCAGCATCCGAGGCGATCCCATCTTCAAAATTGCCTCGATCTTCTCTAGGTTTGCCTTGATTCCTCGTTGGGAAATCATGAACCCCAAAAACTTACCACCTTTTACACCAAAGGTGCACTTTTCCGGATTAAGCTTCAAGCGGTATTCTTTCAATACTTTAAAAACTTTCCTGATATCCTCTGCGTGTTCCGCCTCACTCTTGCTTTTGATTATCATATCGTCCACGTATACTTCGATTGACTTTCTAATCTCGTCTCTGAACATCTCATTGATCAGCCTTTAATAAGTCGCTCCCACATTCTTCAAACCGAAAGGCATGATCGTATAACAATAAGTGCCTTCATGGGTTATGAATGATGTTTTTTCTTCGTTAGCTGGATGCATGGGTATCTGGTTATACCCGTACTTTGCGTCTAACAACGAGTAGACTACATAGCCTACCGTTGCGTCCGCCAACTGATCCATACTCGGGAGAGGGTAAGCATCTTTTGGAGTGGTTTTGTTTACGTCAGTGAAATTGACGCACATTATGTAAACTCCACTTGGTTTCTTTACCAGTACCAAGTTGGATAACCAAGTTGGATAATGGACCTCCCTTATGTGTCTAGCCTTCAAGAGTTTAGTCACCTCTTCTTCAATGGCTCTCTATCTCTTGGGTGCATGCTTCCTTTTCTTCTGAATGACCAGCTCGACATTTGGGTTTAAGTTGAGCTTATGTTGCATGACCTCAGGTTTGACTCCTACGAGGTCTTCAGACGACCATGAGAAAATAAGTTGCTAATCTGTCAGGGCGTAAATTATTTCTGCCTTTGCATCGTTGCAGAGGTTCTTCCCTATCTTAAGTGTCCGTTTGGGGCTGACTTTGAATTCCTCCAGCTCTTCAGCCGCTTTAATCTTCTCTGGCTGGTCGGCCTCCAACTCCTCTTCCACGAGGAGTGATTCTCTGTGTAATGAGGCCAGGTTTGCCTCCTGAGCTACTTGAGGGTTGCCAATTACTATAGCAGTCCCTTTCGTAGTTGGTATGTGAAATACCAAGTCCATAGGGGAAATGAGCATGCGAGTTTCCTTTTGGAATGGCCTGCCCAAGATAACATTGAAACCCACCGAGGTATCAACGATGGTGAACTCTACTTTCCCGCGGAACTTGTGCCTGAGGCTACCCATTTCTACTTCCAGTGAAACTTCGCCTAACGACTGTATGGGTTGGCCATTAATCTCGATGAGTGGCGAGCATCCGGATCGAATTCGAGAGTGATGGACCCCCAACTTCTCAACGACATTCTTGGTGATGATATTCACCGAGCTACCTGTATCTAGGAGGATTCTTCTTACTGTGAAGTTCTCCATAATTGCTTCTACAACTATGGGATCGGCGTGCTATTTTTCAACTAGCGAATTTTGCCTAAATGGCTTCAATATTTCTGCATCGCTCTCGACATTGTTCTTTTTGCTAGACAAACCTCTAGCTTTCTTTAGGGGTGATTCGAATTCTGGTCCGCCTGCAATCACCATCATTATTCCCTTTGTTCCGCCGAGCTTTCTATTCGAGTCTTCCTCCTTTTCCTCTTCGCTTCCATCTTTCCTTTCTTGTCTCCTAGTGATTCCCTTTACAAACTGGTTGAACTTACTTGCCTTGATCAGCTCATGTACTATGTCTGCTAAGGATCGGCAGTCATCTGTGTGATGTCTTTTAGCTCTGTGATAGTCGCAATATTTGTTCAAGTCACGCCCCAAGGAGACTCCGTCTGGGATTTTAGGAAAGCGAATGTTCTTTTTCGCTGGGGTATTTTTGATAGCCACTAGTATCTGGCTCAAAGGTGCGTTCAGCCTGGGGCGGTCTTCTTCTCGATCCACATATCCGCCTCGACTGGAACCGCCTCGTCCTCTACGTCTTCTATCGTCCAATGTTGGTCTATATTCCCTCCTTGCTTCTCTGCTCCAACCTTCTTTTCTCCGATAGAAATTTATTTCATCAGCTGGGATTAGGTCCTCGGTTATGCCCAGCATCTGTTGCAGGCTTTTAGGATGCCTAGTGAGGATCGCATTTCTCAGGTCTCTACTACCGGTTCCCTTAAGCATTATCTCTTTGGCAGTGCTGAAATCTAAGTCTCATAATTCTAGGCAAGCTTCATTGAAACGGTTGTAATAGTCACGAAGATTTTCTTCTTGTCCCTGCACAATTTCGTGCAAACTCCTTGTTACCAAACTAGCAGGGGCGGATCCTAAAAAATGCTTGCAAAATGCGTCACTAAGCTTATCCCAGCTTCCTATGGAATTAGGAAGTAGTGAGATGAACCATCAGGCCGCTGGTCCGCCTAGCGTGGGGGAGAAATATCGACATATGTACGCTTCTGTGGCCCCCGCCATTTTCATTCGATTCTTGAAATCAGCAGCGTGATAATTAGGATCGTCTTTTCCCATGTACTTGTCGAAAATGGGTATGTAGACAAGTTTTGGCAGGGTCTGGTCAAGGATTTTTTTCTTAAAAGGCTAGAAATTGGTTCTTGATGTCACCTCTTGATAAGGGACAGCCAACTTTGCGAAAATCTTCTTGGCTTTCTTTTCAAATTCCGGGTCATCTTCATCTTCACTCTCCGGCTCGACAGGCCTTTTTAAATTTCTTACTTTTGAAGTCGGTTCAGGCTGCTTGCCTGTTCCTAGCCCTTGAATGGCGGCCAACATTGGCCCTATGTCTCCAGGCGGAATGTGACCCTCCTTCATTGCAGATATCAGCCCCTGAAGTAATGATAGTTGAGTTATCTGCTCGACTAAGTTTTACCCCAAGGATTTCGCCGATGCGTTTTATCCCATAGGCTGAGTGGTTATGGCACCCAGACCTACGGAGAATGTGATAGAGGATATTTGGGGATTAGCGTGAGGGATGCCAGTTGGGAAAGCTGGCGAAGTAATGTCATAAAGTTGAGGCGACATATGTCCCTGGGATGCGCTGTCAAAATCATCGATTAAATTTCGGGGTGGTACTGTGTCGCGTCTGGATATGACCAGACCTGCTTTGCTCAAATCACCATACATTATGCCAGATGAGATGTATGTTTGTACGACTGATTTTCGATATGCTTCCATCTCTTCCGGGGTTATTTTGTATTTCTGTTGCAATTGGAGGAGTGGGTTGTCTCCTCCACCAGGTTCATTATTTATGGAGCGCTCGCCAGTTTTAGGTGGTGACACTCTAGTGAAGGTTATTCCCATTGTTGGGAGGTTGTTGTTCATTCCGTTGTGAGCCATCTGAGAATTGATTAGGAACTGAAGGTCTTTGATTATCAAAATGTTCGTGCGAACTGATATCCTTGCCTGAGAAAGCAAATTCAGTCCACGCTCACCGCACCAATGTTAAATTAGGACTGGAACGTGATTCCACGCGCTTGCTTGTTGACTGAAGTTGACTCCTAAAGCTCCTCTTGTACGTGGTCTGATGGTTCCTGCAAGACAAAAACCGTCGCTATGGGGACTAGCCGTGTGATCGGCGTAGCCTCTCCGATGCTTAAGTTAGATCGGATTTAAGAGAGGAGGCAAGGAGTAATTTCTTGTGAATTCAGAATACGTACCTTTGCGTGGTGACCAAAAGGATCTTTTTATACTCCATGAACGTCTTCTGGTCTGATCCAAGGATGTGAACCAACCAGAGTTCTAGCTTGAGTGAATCTTTATCTTGTTGATAAGATAAAGCTTATCTGAATTGGGAGTCCCAATTATTGATGTCACTTTTGCGAACTTAGACTCTTAATTGGACTCCGTGTTCCCGAGGCGTCAGGGTCGGTCCAGGCGGACAAGCCGACTCAGCTTGATGATCGCCTGCACTTTCCTCTGCAATTTGGGGAAGACTTGGTTTTTTCCTAATTTGGGACGGATCCAATCCTCCTGGATGAACAACAGGGTTTTACCCTCGGGACGGATGAAAACCGCCAGGATTGGTAGGAACATTCCTAACCTTGTCGTTATATCTCTCTACTCCAGGCGGATGTGATCCGCCTGGGAGGTCTTTGCGTGGCTTGTACGCGCCTGTCAATATTTTACATTGTTAACATTATTGTTAAATAATGACAATAATATAATGCTTTTAAAAGTAATATAATAACAAAATATTGTTTGACGAAGAGAATCCTTTTTTGAAAAAGAAAAATATAGTAATAGTAGGAGGGAATTTATTGTCGCAATTTTATAAATAAGGAAATATGGTAAAAATAAAGTTTAGAGTAGAAAATATAGAGTAATGAGTAAGAGATGACCTAATACACTATGAAAATGAAATGGATAAAATTCTAAAATTTCATAATTTAAAATTAAATACGTATCAATAAAATAATGAACATAACCTTTTTAGTTGTTATAGGCAGAAGTTCAAATGTTTTTAACAATGTTGGATGTAGGGGAGAGCAAAACCCGGTTCGGTAGATAACCGAACCTGAACCGAACCGAAAACCGAAATATTAGAAAAATAAAAACCGAACCGAACATAATTCGATTCGGTGTGAACCGAACCGAATATATTTCGATTTGGTTTTGATTCAGTACGGTTATAATAGAACCACTCAAATTCTACAAAATACAAAATAATATGTAACATATTCTTACGTTTTCAGGTTATATGCAAGAGATTAAAGTATCATTATAATCTATTAGAGATAAATTTGATAGTAGTTGAATTTTGAAATTTAAATTATAATACAACAATTACAATTTTAATAACTCAAACATATTTAAATTCATAGAATACAAATTTTTCACCACAAATAATAATACAAATTAATAAAAAAATCTTATAATAAAAAAATAAACATTAAAGTGTGATTACAACTCCAACTAAAAAATTAACATTCACCATCATTGAACTTTCATGTTTTAACAAATACTTGTTCTATATTTCCAAACATAAAATATGAAAAAACATATAGTATAAAATCTACTGCCATAATACTTAAATGTTTTTATTAATCTTAAACAAAACACTATACACCCACACATACATACACACACACATATACACTAATATAATATTTATTACCTATTCGGTTCAGTTCGGTTTTTATTTCGGTTTCGTTATAATAACCGGAACTGAACCTTAAATTTTTAGAATTATAAACACCGAAACCGATCCGACATAAATTCAGTTCGGGTTGGTTTTTTTTTTTTTTATCCAGTTTCGGTCGGTTCTGCTCACCCCAAGTTGGATGAGTTCCTGGTCGACAAATAAACAATATTAGTACGCATTTCAAAACAGGTATATGATGTCTTGAATTCGAAACTTTACATCTACGAGAATCGATATTTATTTACAAAATAGCCAATAACAAACGGCAATGATTCCTCAAAACGATACTAAAGCAATTAGACAAATGGATCAAAATGGGCTTGGCCCAGAGACAAAAAGCCCAGATATGAAGAAATTTCGAAAGGACAGAATCGTAAATTGGCAAAGAGAAACATTTTACCCTTTTCATTTACTAGCTGCCATTTCACCTTATCTCTGAAAAAAAGAAACCCTAGTGCCGCTGTTACCATTATCCAATTTTTTAATTAAAATATTTACCGTTCTAATGGAACTACTTAACGGCGACGATCGAAACCCCAACTGTACCGATTTCCCCCATCACATATCTCCTTTCCCGGCGACCGACGGCCTTCTAGCGCCTAGTTCAGTGGCTGCGCTTCATTCTTCTAGTTTAGAGCGTCAAAACTTGCCGCCGCAGAAGCTTCGTCCGATTCGAGCTAGTGGTAGGTCACCGTCTAGTTCCCATGCAAACGATCTGCCGCCAGCCAGTACTCTTGACGGAACGCTGGAGAACTTTGGACTCTTAGTAGACCAGGTGTGCCGGATAAATAGCGCCGACAGCGAGTATTTCGCACCTCCTGTAAAAGCGGAGGCGAGTGACTTTGGGTTGCGTGTGTTTGGAGATAGTGGACTCCAGTGTTTGTTGGCGGGTTGTTCGGCTGGAATCGGGTCGGGTACTAGTGAGGAAAACGAGCTCCTAAATGAAGGATTATTCGATGAAGAATCAAGGTCAGTACCTTCTTTTCAAACTCTATTTACATATAATATAAATATGGAATTGTAGGATGATGAGTTACTGAAAATGCGTATTTGCTTTATTATTTTGTGAATTACTGTTTAAATTTGGATTGTAAAAGTCTCCAAAGATGCAATAGGAAAAATGAAAAGGCTTTTTTTTATCTTTGAAATGATTTTACTTTCCTATTTCTTTTCTTTTTATGCAAAAATGATTGTTATCATATGTTATTGGTTGCTATTTAGCTTCATAATTATTGCAATTTACATACGTTTTCGACATTTGCGTGCCTAAAGTTGTGATCTTGCTTGTCAACAGCTAGTTGAATGAACAAGTAATGCATAATGTTTTATAATATCTTTCAAGCTGAATCAAACTTCACTCAGACAAAAGCAATCATTTTTTTTTTCTTAGTTTAATTTACGTGTGGATATTTTTATGTTTTGTTTCGTCACTTTCAAGGAATTTATTCAGTGGGTTACTAGATTGTGGAAACCAATTTAGCTGATGAAGTTTCTCTGCACTTGAGCTCATCGTCAGGGTGATGATATGGTTTTTACATGAATGGATTATTTAAAGGTTCAATTAAGTGGAATAACAATATATATTACATGCATAAGGCAATGGTGAATGCTTTGTAACCATTACTTTGCTCTTTATCTCTATAAATTACAAATATCAACATACTTTAGCAGCCTTTTTGTAATAAAATTACAAAATGAACTAACTTTTCTTATTATAATGATGAAACCTGTAACGAAAATTTTTTTGAGTAATATTCTCAAAATTGAACATAAAAAACCCAACCCCATGTAATTTTTGGCAGTATGGGCATGGCCATTAACCTTCGTCTGATTTCCATTGATCTTGATTGAATTTCCAAGTGTGTTATTGATCCTGTAATATTCAATTTTCTTCCCCTTTCAGCTGTTGAGATTTAAAAAGAGACATTGACAAGATGGTTTAATGTTAGATAAGATTACCTTTGTTTTTTTTCTGATAGCCTATGCGAATAGAGTTAGTTAGCGAATGTATTGTTGGAGGTTTTGCTTGTCTGCCTTCTTTTGTTTGCTCGGAACTTTCTTTTTTGTAGTTCTTTTTCCTTATCTTGTCAGTTGCTGGATGTTCTTTGTTTTTATTTCACCTTCTTAAATCGTCGCAGTTCACATAAATTTTACTGCATTGCCATTTGTGGTAATATTTTGGGTTTGCTGCATTTCTTTTCAAGAAACTAGTGGATTCTAGACCACACATTACTATTTCATCATCAAAGCTCCTGAAATTTTTCTCCGTATTCCAGTTCATCCTCAGGCGACGACGAATCGTGCGGCATCAAGGATAACACAAAACAGAAGAGGAAGAGAAAAAGAAGGAAAAAAGTCGAAAACTTTGTGCAACGGTTGGTGACGAAAGTGATGGACAAGCAAGAGCAGATGCACAAGCAGCTGATAGAGGCAATGGAGAGGAGAGAGAAGGAGAGGGTCGCGAGAGAAGAAGCTTGGAAACAGCAAGAGAGAGAAAGGGTCGAAAAGGATGAAGCCTCTAGGACACAAGAGAACGCTCGAAGCCTAGCCCTAATTTCCTTCATCGAGAACTTGTCAGGCCATAGAGTCAAGACTCCGAATGGCAACGAAATCCGTGACAGCAAAAGATGGCCAGAAGCCGAAGCGCAAGCTCTGGTAATGCTTCGAGCGGCTGTGGAGGAAAAGTTTCGAGATTCAGGCAGCAAATTCTCCAATGTATGGGACGAGATATCGACCAAGATGTCGCATTTGGGCTATAACCGAACCGCGAAGAAGTGTAAAGAGAAATGGGAGAACATGAACAAGTATTTCAGAAGATCGGTTGGGAATAAGCGGTACGAAAAAAGCAAAACTTGCTCTTATTTTCATGAATTGCATGTCTTACACAAAAATGGGCATGTTAATCCCGGAACGACCCCTGATAATGCTGCAGACATAAAGAACGAGACGAAAAGTAATGGTAACTGTTAGGGGCTTACAAAGTTAGAAAATTGTTTTGCTTGTAGTGGTAGCAAAAGCATCGGTAGGTGACAAAATCCTGAATGCGATCGATTTTTGGATTTGATCTTTATATGATTTCCTGTGGTTGTGTAATGGCAATGAAAAGATGCATCTCTGGGAACTTCAGTTTATTGAGATGGTCCTATCTTTATTTCTTCAAATGCTGATCTTAACTTTTTTAGTGGTGAACGACTCGATCCAGCGACAGATGAACATCATAGTACCAGATTTTTCAGTCCTTCACTTTGTTTTTGTCTTTTCATTCAGTTTGGAAAGCGCTTTGTTTGTTAGATCATGGATTGTAAGTTCAAATGATATCAGATCAATCTCAGTGTATGTCACATAGTTTAGCTTCGATTGTTTTTCGGAAATGTTGATTCCTAATAAGAGGATGGATAATCTTTCCTGTAATTTCGAATCAATTATGTTTACATGGAAGTTAAAATAGAATATTGATTCGTTCATCATTAGAAATAACATGTGTCGTGATGACGAAAATCATGTTAAAGTTGGCATGATTATTTATGTTACTGAAAGTTTGAAAAAATGGAATTTATTCATTTTTTTTTTTTTCAAAATTTGCGCGTATGTTATTAAATTATAAAGAAAAGTTCTCAAACTTGTTAAAAATCAAATTAAAATCGATATAATTTTGCAAGAATTTAATTGGTATTAACATAAAAACATTGGAAAACTAATTTAATACTACCTCCCTTTTTTAGTAAGTTTTTTTTCAGGGTCTTTAAAATTTTTTTAAATAAGTGTCGTTTTACAATTTCAATGCACATTTTGTCCATTTCACTCTTATTTAATACACATTGAAAATGATAAAAAGAATAAAGTATCCAATCAACTTTCAAATGAATAAAATTCATAGGAATAAATAAATATTTTTATTATCTTAATTAATATAATATTCATATTAGTAAACGATGTTAAAGTGAGAATTATTTAAAAATTGGGGGAGTAAATGATAATCAAAATCAAGTAAAATGAGTTTTTTTGGATATTGTACAGGCAGACTAGAGCAGACCAAAATGAGTAATGGTAAAAAGGGTGGGGCTGAATGGCGGGCGGTAATTAATGAAAGAGTACAATAATAGCAAGCATGGAATGGCCGTTGGCATGTGAATTTGTCGCTTCCAACTCAAGTATTCAAGCTGGACAAATTACAGACCCCCTTCTTTTATCATTACTTTAGTTATGGTTCAAAGTAAGTACTTATCTCTACAAATACATTATGTTGCTTCTATAAAATTGCAAAAATACGTTATTTCAGACATATCATATTTCTACTAATAAATTATATATATAGAATCATTGTTGCTGAATACTTTTTTCACAATACAATGCTTTAACAATCAAATCTATCATCATGCTTTAATTTAGGTGCAACAAAATTGAAAATTAACCTACAAAAATTTCGGGGACAATGACTAATATTTTGAAATGTTAAATATGAAAAGTTAGTTTGGCTTTTGTAATTTTCAACTTATTAAATGATGTTTTGAACTAAGTTTATTTTTGTGTAAATTTATATTGAATGGAACTGAATAAAATGAATTATAGTTGAAAATGATATGATATTGTTTAATGTTATTGATAGATTTTTTTGTTTATATCTAAAATAGTTAAACAATGACTGAAAATGTAAAAATAAGGGGTCATTTGCATATAATTATAAGCTATCATATAGTTAACAAGATTCACTAATAGGTAACTGTAGTTGGTTGAACAATAAAGTTTATCTGTTATTGTTATGACATATTTATGCAGCATAATTAAAACTTAAAACTCTCATACTTATACAGCAGAATATTGTTTTATTTATTATTAGAGCACAAATCACATGCACTAATTCACTTCTCATTATTTTTTTTATTCAAAAAATAAAGTTTACTTTTTATCTCTCTTTTAATTGATTCTTATAGAAATTTATACAGTTTTAATATTTATGATAAAAAAGAAATTCATTGGTAAGAGAAAAGTCATTACAGGATAAAAATAAAATGCATCACAAAATGTGAAATGACTCTTGAATTTAGTCTTAAAAGTTTTTAGCAATGTTAACCAGAAAGTTGTTAGTTTCTACCCAAGTTAGAAACTTGTGCAGTACTTTTTTATACTATAAAAATAAAAGAGACAACAGTAAAATTATTTACTCATTTAATCTATGCCATTATATTTTGATTCTCGAAATAAATAAAATTAACTACTTATTTTTAAACTCCTTAAAAGCTAAATTTTCTTTTAAATTATTAGTCATAAATCATAAGTTTGGAAAAACTCCTTATAAATCACTCATATAGTTAAATGAGTCGTTTGGATATAAAAAAATAAATAAACTTTAGGTGACTTACTTGTTAGTTTTAGCTAGAGCTACGCAAAAATAGTTGAATAATTAAACTAGGACTAAACTAGAAATTGGACATGGATGATTACTTATGTTTTAAAAGTTAAAAGTCAAAATTTCATGACTTAATGCATGGACACCCCCTAACTTGTTAAAAAAAGACTGTTGCCACCCTGAACTTTCAAATGTGACAGATAGCTTCCTGTACTTGTCTAAAATATGTCACTTTACCCCCTTGTAAAAATATCGACTTCAAGAACAAGAAAATGAACATGACGGGTCAAGAATTGATACAATATTATGATTAATTGAAGAAAAATTTAGAGTAGAGATGAAGTTTTGAAGAAGATGAAAAATATATATTAAGGATTTTGAATTGTAAAAATACGAATGTTATGGATTTTTTATATTCATTTTCTATTCCACCAACATACTTTATGCGCATGTATTTTGATGGTCATTTACATAGCAAGTCAGGTCAGCAAAAAGGGGTAAAGTGATGTGTTTTAGACAAGTACAGGGGGCTATCTGTCACATTTCAAAGTTCAGGGTGACAACAACCTTTTTTGGACAAGTTAGGGGGGGTGTCGATGTATTAAGCCAAATTTTATAAATGAATCTTGAAACTTCTCTCCTTGTAATTGGGTAAATAATTTGAAATTATTCAGAATTTTAGGTTTTCTAATGCATGGTATATATCTTTAGTGGGATAATATTGTTAAGGGGTTTTTAGGGGATTGTGCTTAAAGTAGTATAATATTTACAAATTTGACTCCTTAAATATGTATTTTCCTGCGTGTGCTTTTTGCTTTTTATATCTTCAAATTTACGTTCTATATAACCCACTGAATCCTCTTTTCACGCGTTTCAGATTTTTTTTTTCAATTCAAAACCTAGTTACTGGATTCCTTCTCTTCCTCCCTTGGCTCCATCACCATCACGATTCCTCCATCACTTCCCTTGCCTTCTTCAAGCCTCCCTCATTTTCATTCCCCCTGAATCTACTCTCCGCCTCCATTGGCGGCTTCGTCTGCATCTTCAACAATGATCATTTCATCCATCTGAAGACTGTTAAGGCTCATAGGAAAGGAGTGAAAGATTTGTGCATGCATCCATCTGATAAATTGGCTCTTATTGTTGGAAGAGGCGAGTGCTTGGCTATGTTGAATTTGGTCAGGGGAAGACGACGCTTTTATTGTAGACTTGGGAATGAAACGAGTTTAATTGAGTTTGATTTGAGCTGAGATAATTTTTTTTATGGCAATAGAAGAAAAGGTTGGGATTCATGAGGTTGAAGATTGCTAAATTGGTGAATGAGCTCAATTTTCCAAAGTGTATTCTATGTGTTGTGCCTGGAGAGGTTAGCTTTAATTTTTCCCTCTTGGATTGATTTTTTAAAAATTCTAATAGTTGCTTCTTGTTCTTCTGTTTTTTTGCGACTATTTACAATTCTAGGTTATAAAATTGAGAAATTGAGCTTTTAGCCTACTACGTTATCAATTTTAACTTAATAATTTGATTGAACCGTATGTTAGTTGGTTTGACATTATAAATCATAGCAATTTGATAATCTAGTTTTAGGTGGGAATGATTTGAAGATTCCTGTTTTTTATTCTCTATATTGTAAAGCTCTTGGTTTCCATTGTTGAAGTTTGTATTCCTTGTTCTTCGAAATTTCAAACGAAATCTGATTTCAAGTTTGAAGCTAGATGATGAGATCAAAGATTTGAGATTATAGTATCAAGTAAGATCTTCAATTTCTGCTTAAAAGATTACCAATAACATGTCTTTGGGCGGCTAAAAAACAATACTCATCTCATCCAGGTGCTTGTTTTATGCTAGAAGAAGCAGTTTTGATTGAATGTGCTTTGAGACAGAGCAACATTACTTATTGTTTTGACTTTGCAGGTGGCATGCGATCCGCAAGCCAAAGCTTTGGCAGGCTGAGCAGTTAATGTTGCACAATCAGGCATGTTTATTTGCTCAAATTTTAGTCTCCTCCTTTGATTGGCTTATTTTATGTTTCTTTTGTCACATTATACAGCTTTGAGACAAGCTGAACCTTGAACACTTTTTTCGAATTATACATAAAAGGTTACTTGTCAGCATTTTTTCATCACTATTTCCATTTGTGGACATTAAATTTTGAACAAGTTAACAACATTTTGTGTCACGGTTTGGCAGAAATGTTACTAATGCAAAGTTACAAATTATTGCATCATGTGTGAAGTGATAATTTTGTGCATAAGTTTGAATGAATAGTTGGTTTTGCATTTGAATCTTAGAGGGATTGAAACTGCGTTTTAAGCATTCTTGTGACAGTTATTGTTGGATAAATAATGCAAGGATGAAAACTCTTAGATGAGATTTTACCTTTTAATTTTGGTGACTTAAATGTGGTCCAATGCAGGAGGAGACAATGAAGAAGAGAATTGTTGTTAATGGAGGATACAGCTTTTCTAATGTGTCAGATCTTTTTTCATATATGTTTTCTTAGTATTTGTTATATATTAATTATATATCTATTATATATGTGATTTTATTATTGTAAATTTCCAATAGATATATGTAAACAATTTAATGATTTTCATGTGTCTAATATTGATGATTGATATAATTTATTGACATATAATAGATTTATATTAGTATTATATAAGTTTATGCTCTTCCTTACCATGGCCATGAAAAACCTTCAAAACCTTGAATTGCAGCTTGGTGCTGTGAGGGTAGATTCAATAAAAGAGAATAAAAAGGAAGCAAATATACTGATGGCAAAGGCATTGCGGGAGTGCCCCAATCAGATGGTTCCAAAACCATAGCGCAAAAGCAAAAGTATGGATGCCCTTAAGAAGTGTGATCATGATCCCCATGTCATTGCTGTGTGATTAAGTTGTTCTAGCTTGGCAAGAAGGTCGATAAAGCAAACAGTCACACTTGTTCCTGATATCGCCAGTCACACTTGCCCCATTTGTTCTATGTTTTGATTTGATTATTTGTGCAATTAAAACAAAATTTATGTTAACTTGTGCTCATAACTTCCATTTTTACGAGCTTTAAACGAATTGCAAGGGGATTAATTCCACTAAACTTTAAACTATTATATGTATGATAAATAGCTCTTATAGATTTGTTATAATTTTGTTATATTAATTATATATCTAGTATATAACTATTATATATTATATATTTATATACTGTAAACGAATTATACAGAAGTACCGATCGAAGCAACCAAAAAAACTACAATGAATATCACCAACGACAATGCATTCTGAACCAGCACATGGATAATTATATATGGGCAATATGAACATTATGATTCATATTTTAGCTTGTAGTATGAGTCCATGTCAACACGGATAAAACTCTGATAGTTACAAGTCTATTATATGTTTGTTATACACATATTATATGTGTGTTAAATGTCAGATATATGTATGATATTTACCTATTATATATCAGATAGATCCTTTATATTAATGTTTTATCCATGTAAAATGCATCTATTATATGTTTGAAATCTATTGAATAAACCAGCAAATTTTCTAAGATGACATAATTGACAAGCTATATAGAGAAAATTCTAATCTAGTTTTGATTAAGCCGAAAGCCACACTTAAGGTGCAAGATCAAGCCTTGGCGCACTTAAGGATCAAGGTTGAGCCTCGGAGCCTAGGAGCAAGGTCGAGCCTTGATAAGTGTATAATTACACTTATTATCACATTAATTTTATAAATTGAACACTATAGTTTTAGTCATTTTTATACTTCATATAAAAGATTTCACGTGCTATGTAGTTGTTTTTGATGCAAATGCAGATACTAGGTAAATCTTGGGAGTAAAATGATCTAAAGTGGAATTCTATGAAAAAAGAGTGAAAAAGGTGCGAAAAGATGCGTAGAACTTAAAGATTTGGCTTAGGATCGAAGCTGTCCAAGATCGGTGAAGTTGTAAGAAGAATTCTGAGTAAAATTAAATTCACGGTCGCGATAATCATTCATGGTCGCGACTTGTTTACTTCAGAAATAGAAGTCTGCCAATTAAAGATTCAAGGTCGCGACTTGTATCTCACGGTCGCGACTTGGACGGTTTTCTGGTATTATCTTCTTAACTACCAACCGCTAGATAAACATGATCAACCGCCATCAACTACCAATAAACAGACACCTATCAGAAGTCAACTAGTCATAAAAAGGTGCCTATCCATTGTGGATTATATCAAAGCTTCTCAACCAATCACAATAAAGAGATGCAATCTTTCACCAATGGACACAACCCTTCATTTGGATAGACGCAACCCTTCAAACTCTATAAATAGGGCTCCAAATCTCACAAATTTCATGGTGCATAGTGGCACATGGTGCAGAGAGATAGAAGGAAAACGTTAGAGTGCAAATATAGTGTGTATAAATAGAGAGTTCGCTAAGTTCTTAAGTGTTAGTGAGAAAATGTTTAAGTGATTCAAATCCTTGTTTCGATCACTAGATTTCTCTATATTCTCGAGCGATTGTTGTATAAGTGTACTTGCAAATCACTTATCAATAAAACTTTTCATTCTTCAATATTCATTTATTCGATATTCACAAAGAATAGCATCCTAGCGGAGGTTCTATACGGGCCGAGACCAAATTCAAAGCAGACGTAGGAATTGCAGGAATTGAAGACTCCCATTAAAGAGTGGATAAGGTTCGATCAACTTTAGCTTTCACTTGCATACCTTACAACTTTGCTTTGCTTTCTATTTATACTTTCTATTTTGAAGTTTATGATATGTCTATGTGTCATAATGCGTATTTTATGCTAAGTCTTTTATGTTAATCAAGTTATATGCATTGGCGTTAATTTTAAGAGTAGTTTCAGGGTTAACAATATCGTGTATAATCACTGGATCTGTGATATAACGCTGTTTAGTGAGCCAACATTTTTGGAATGGTAACTT